>JAEQBH010009312.1:0-162372 GCA_016808115.1 Tetrastigma voinierianum | reverse complement strand
AATTATCAAATTAGTTTTTAGCAAATTAATGTCTAAAGTAATGTATTTGAGCTATAGAATGCTGTAGGTAAATGTCGGCATGAATATGTGATTGGATTTTTAAATTACCAAATGCATGACAGTGGCAATTACATTTTAAAATTTTCAATTGTCGTTGTCTATATATAATAACGGCATTTGATAATTTTAAAATTCTAAATTATGTCAAAATTATTATTATTGTTTTTAACATTGAAACTTATTTAAAATATTTACTAATTGATAAATTACATGAACTAATGGATTGAATATATTTGTTATATTATCTGAAAAGTAAATTATTTGTAAATCAACACAAAAGTTATTTATTTGAAAATAACTCAAATATATTTTAAAATTTTATGGCACATCCAAAGGTTAGCTTTGAAATTCGAATAAACATTTTATTTTAAAATATTTGGAGCATTTTATTTTTTTATTTCACAAGTTGTATCCAGTTGTGTATATTATCATTTTAAAATATTGAATTATGGAATATTCAATGGAATTTGCATGAAGCTCGATTATGACCTTCATGCATAAACCAAATCATATAAATATATAAAAAATTATATAAAAATATCAATATATATCAATGAGTCCCACCAGATGGAGTCTTTATATTTCTCTTAGGACGGCGCCTAGAATACCTGACTAGGTGATCTATCGGATTAAGTGATCTCTGTGGTGGTAGGGAGCCAAGGGAGCTGATGGATGAACAAATCGATGTATAAGTGGAGCGTGAGGTCGCCTAGTTAGAAGTGCACCCAACTCTGATACAAGGTCAACGATGTCTCACGATGGGAGGCAATGTAGGGGATGATAAAGGGTAAGATGATAAGATGATATCTATTGCTGCGGCGCTCTGGCGGCAATGGATATGTTAAAGATAATGTAATACGCGGGAGTATGGAAGGTGATGTGTAAGTTTGTGGGGGTATAAAAATCTTAGGTGATGGGTAAGTATGGGGGGGGTATCGAAGTAGGCAATGTCGACTTAGGTGTACCATGACCTCCCTCACCATCTCGACCATGACTTCGCCCACCATCTCTACCACGACCTCACCCACCATCTCAACCACGACCTCGTCGATCAACTCTCCCTCTCCTTTTACCATGAATAGAAGTGCATACGTGTGGGTGGATGACACAGTCCCAATGGATGGTCTGTGTGAGTGTAGATGCCTCTGATCGTAGCCCAGCAGTCGATGCCTTCTGATCGATGTAGCCAGTCTAGCAATATGGTGTATACACCATATGGCCGGTGGTAGCACCCGCAGCGGCGACTAAGCGATATCGACCATGGCGGTCTACATGAACCAACAAAACAATTATAAATACATAATCTATTGATTCATATTTGGAAAACAATTTAGAAACACGGGAATCTAACTTACCAAAACCTAAGTAGTACCGGTTGTAGTATGGAACCTCATATCATCCCTATGGGGTGGTGGTGTCATAAAACGTCGTGTAATACGTGATACCACTACGTATATGGATCATGAAGTCCATAATACTCACCATAAGGGGTTTAGTGATGATCACGGCGGCTCGTATCCGCGTAAGAGCAATGTATGGAGCATAATCACGTCGCTCGATCTCTCACAGTGTCGTCCACGTGCATCCACTTTACATGTAGTTGTTGCTCATAGGAAGCGAGATGGGTATCTCTGGTGTAGCCCGAGCGGCGCGAACTTCGCTTTGAGCGATGCTACTCAGGAGTCGTTTCGAAACATATAGCCGGTGACATTGTCGCGGATCTCTTGATAAGCTAGCGGATGATATGTCACACGGAAGTTGGTCGACCAACTCTCAGAAGCGTATAGTTGCCATAGACCTACACATTCCTTGGCGTCGATAACTTTTATGTGAATATTAAGTAAATTACTATAGAACCATATACTTTTACATAAACCATTACACCGTCGAGAGTATGTTCATCTAGGCGATCTTGATATAAGAGAGGAGTACACGGGATGCGCATGCGCCGTGTCAAGGTACTCTCCGCGCGACACCCGATGGAAAGTTGGCTGGCTCGGCTCCGGCCATGGGGCTCATTTGGTAATCCGTCATGGACTTGGCCTCGGCCCCCAGGTCTCTATCGACGACATCGACATTGGCATCGTCATCATGTAAGGCGTGAGCGACTGGTGGTGTTGAATATGTTGTTGGCCGCCTAAAATCGGGTCCCCCCACGTGAAGTCTCTCCTAAGACCATAGCTGAATATAAAATAAACAGAAAGTAAGCAACCTAATGATGTATTTAATAATATGAATATTAATGTAATAAAATAAAGTTATTACATACCTGTATCAGTGTAATACAACCGCTAATACCGCGTCTACGATCTAAGTTGGCTTGGCATAACTCACGGTATGTATGTACTAGCATTGCACCACCCCAACTATAAGTCGCAGTATGTGTCAAATTTCGTAGTAGTGGGAGAAAGCACAGATGAACATCTGATCTCTTCTTGTCAGTAAGCAAGAAGAATCTATCCAGGCTAAGATGAGCTTCCACGCGCACTCCGGCACAAAGTGACCTCATCTACATCGGGTGCTTGGGGATAACTAGGCATAACCACCAGGATGGAATGGCGGATCACCTCTAGAGCATCAGCGGTGGGGGTGACCTTTGAAGCGCTCGCACAACTCCACCACATTGAACACACGTGCCGCAGTGGCGCTGGTTCGGTGATATGGAGCGGGGGATGATAGCAACGTCTATGCGTGTGATCGTCGTGCCGACGGACACGCCGAAACATGTGTGTCTTGGCGCTGTCTCGGCGAGATAGTAGTGGCCAATCGATCATGATGTGTGAGAGTGGTATGCCATAAAAATCTACGCCGAGATCACGTATGGACAAATGTGAATCCATCCTCCACATACGATTAGAGTATTGCAATATGGTGTTCATGAATCAACAAATTTATAAACACAGCATCTCCTCTACTATAGCATGGCTCACGCAGTATAGTGGCTCTAGGGTTGAACAGGATGGCTTTCTTACGCCGCAATGATTTGCAATTAAGTCTAAGAATTGGTGAATTGGTTTTGGATTTTAAGGTTTTTGTAAAAACAGTGACTTGAATTGGTTGCAAACTGAAAATGAAATAAGTGAAAATGAATGAGATTTCCTTGAAACATAGGCTACTAAGTTTAGTTCATCAGTAGCGAGGTTTCGGTCTTTTCCTCGCGTTGGGGAGGATGACACATAGTCATCTCCCAGAGCAGGTTCTTCATTAACTATAAAACCTAACCCTTAACCAACTATCTTTAAAAATGGCATCCTTGGCCATTAGTGGTCTCGATCATTAAAACACAAGAGTCACCTTGATCTGCGTGGATCATAAATGATATAGCAAACATCGATGGATCCCAGCATTAAGCATCAGTAGGCCCCAGCTTACCAAAAGTAATAACCCATTCAAGGTGACTCAAAGGGATCGAAAACCTAAAAGAGTTAAAGAGAGGAGAGCATTAATGACAATGGATACTGCGTGAAAAACGCACGCTGAATCCTGCACTTAGTAGCCTTCTTCTTGAGGAGAGGTTCTAGCGGCTCATCTGGAGTTGTCATCCTCGGAGGGTATTTGGCAGTGAGAAAGGCTGAGAAAGTGAGGAAAATAGAGAAACGGGAAAAGCGAGTGAAATTTGATTCCTTCAAAGTTTATTAATGAGAAGAGTCCACGAGTGTCTTGTCTAGGGGCTTTTATAGCTAAACCCTAATACAAATTACCAAAAACTACAAATCCAAACACTATTGCAAGGAGAAAATAAGAAGAAAATCAAAAGTGAAAAATTGACGGGTGGCGAAACGGTCAAGCGGGAAACTTGAAACGGTGCGTAGGAAAGGCAATTTAAGTAAGTTTGCAAAATTTTGCAGGTTGCGAAATTGTAACCCTCTGAAATTTTGCAGTGCGAAAATTTCACGACCTGCTCTCCTTTTCTTTCTTACGCACTACCTTCTCTTTTCTCTGATTTTTTGATGCAGCGATACTAAGTTCGACTCGAATTCTTCATGATCAGAGTTGACTACAAATATTTTAGCAGGTTCAGCTTGCAAAACTTCTAAAAATAACCACAAAATCGACCCAATTAGTATAGCAAGGACCTTAATGTGCAAATCAGATTTGATAAGTTGATTAATACAAAAGTGCTCTGAAACACACTGCAATAAACAAGGTTCAAAAATAGCACTTTTTTGAGCACTATCACATACTCATGAAGGCTTTCATGCACGGTAATGGGGGTGAGTAGCTTCCTAAGCTATGATGCGAAGAAACGGTTATAATTGATTATATATAAATTACATGTTCTGATTTGGTAATAATGAGGTGATAATTAAGCCAAATACATATAACTACGTATCTAAAGATGCAGACGTACCGTCTTCTGATATCAAGGCAGATGGATCCCAAAGGATGCGCATCGTGAAACCCTCAGCGGTATCTATAACGAGGATAACGAAGCTAATTATAATTATTAACGAAACACATTGGAAAAATAGTATCATAGTCATTAATGCGATCTGATACAACGACAATGAATTAAAATACCTGCATTACAAGAATGATGTCGTTTACTTAAACCAAAGGTATAAGTCTTTTATAGTCCATAAAAATACACATTCGTAGATAAGTCTTATACAAGCGACTCAAATCCTTGAAGCGATTTACTACGAAAAAAAAATTTGAGGTTATGCATCTATCAGCGAACTTGATTTATTCTTACAGGCGTAGATTATGACCTTGTTGCATAACCCACATGTGATAGTAGTTTTTCTCACTCGCATGGCGTCCGTTTCATTATGTAACGGGTTGATTTGGGGCGTCACGCCTATGCGTTTCATTGACTCAAGAGGTCTGATCGTAGGACCGTCGTAGAGAGGCCACTCATCTTCATTGAATGGGATGAAACAAGCTTTGCTCATGTATCATGAATGCGATTAGCGGTGTAGTAGCCTTGAACAAATAACCGAAAATCAACACATCGATCTTTGACATCTTTGCTATGATATGGCTACATGAAAATCCATATCAGATCTTTCCATATGTGCATTTCTAGTCGTATGAAGTTGGGCCTTGCATTAAACCACTCCTTGACACCGGCATTTATTAGCCCTTGTATGTGATCGTGAAGAACAATTTCCATCGATCCAACAACCACATGGCGCTTGAATCTAAGTATCAACATATGGAGTGAACTTCTCATCGAGCGATCATTGTCATGTTCCCTTCTTGCAAACAAAGTAATAAGGCGGAAAAGATTCGACTAAACTAATGAAATGAATGGTAAGCTAGAGACTCCCTTTAGGCTTATTATTTGTTAAATACCTCTGACATGTTGGTTGTCATTATCCTATATCTTAGACCTCCATCATATGAAAGTGCCCATAATTGAAAAGGGATTACCTCTAACCATTGTTGTGCTTTAGAATTAATTCTCCTAATTGTAGTCATATGCTTATTGAATTTGCGTTGTGTACTTGCTAAAGCTGCTCTACATACCAAATTCTTGAGTTATATTTGAGCGAGTCATAAAGTGCTTGCAAGATGTGGCAATTGCAGTATCTTGTGATAGGCGAGATGGTGCAGTTCAACGAAGGAGGATCGCTCATTCTTTGCCATAATACACGGATGTTTGTCGGATATAACACAAATCCACGTCAGTTGAGTTACTATGTTTATGATATATCATTAAAGAACCATCCCCCGACTATCAATATTCTGCGCATTTTAGTAATAGCAAATGCGATGGAAACAACTTATTATTTCGTCACACCGTATGATCAATAACGTGCCTTTATACTTCCCATACAAATGTGCTCATAAAGGTAAAATGCGGGACGACAATGTTCGAACCCCTTCAATAGATTGAATGACGAGAACCTGCGTTGGAATATCTCGGTGTTTGGCATATTCTGTCAAAATGTTTTTAAAATTACAACACATCGAATTTGCCTTCCCAAGGCGAGAACAAGCGTGGCGGCTACGTATATGGCGAGAAAGAGTGCAATAAGTGCCTAAGTGCTTTATGCTTTCCATCAGCGTCTTTTTGTATGATATTTCATATCCCCATTTCTTTAGTAGTGACTTTGCTTGAATAGCATTAGCAGTCGATGTAATTATACATGAGTATTAAGCGCATATGACGACGGCCCAAAGTTTGAGTGATTGATGATGGTCGATTGGTAGGATTGGCGCGAAGTATGAAGCCGCTTTATTTACAGGCGATAACAAATAAGCAAGTATCTTTCACAACCATGACGAAGACATGAGCGTTGGCGTTAACCGGCCTTCTTACATCTTAAAAGCGAGCAATTTTTTGAGGATGCAACAACTGACGAACTCTTGGTGTGCCCACTTTAATTGAGTAAATCTTTGCCGGCACTCTTGCAAATCAAATTTAAATTAAAAAACTTAACCAACTTCTCCTAAATTCTCCACTCGAATAATCGGTAGTATGTTACTTATGGAGTCGACCACTTGAAATAACATTACAAGTTTTCAACATATTCAAAATTGAGGTGTTAGTAGGTAGTAATAATGATCGGATGTCATCTAGTTCCTTAACATCTACAGGTTATTACGATACATCACGAAGATCTTTGCATGAGGCAAAAGACATATATCCATGCGTTCTAAAACTAGTTGAAATTCTAGAAGGATGATAATTGTCCGTCGACTTGAGCATCTAAATTACTCAATTAAATTCATCATCAATATCTTCATTAGATTCATCATTAGAAAAGCTACTTTGTAGCGCCTCATCATCTCCATATACTTACGATTATCCGGTACTGTTTGCTACTGGACACAACCATAGTCAAATTTTGCAATATTATAATTTTCACGAACCAATAAATCTATATGGTCACTAATAGATTAATTCAAAATGGCTTGACTCGAACGACCTCTATAACACAGGCTAAAATTTACTCAATGCTCGATTTATGTGCTTAGTATTGACTTGATGGTACATACTATTGTCGTCAATGTGGGAAAAGGTTAAAACACATTCAGCTTTTTGAGATCTTTACAATTGATGACTAATTTGAGCGCTTTGTTTGTGATGGTTGTCCTTGAGTATATCATATAACCCAATTATTCAAACATGCATTCAGTGGTACATCGAAGCAACGATAACGGCTTTTGTTCTCGCATGTTGTATATGTTTTGATCCCTTGATATATTTATTAGCAATAACATATCGGGAATATTAGAAGAAATAAACATAATTAGCCAATCTGAGTAATTAAAATAAATTTAATAATATGAGAAGTTGTTATCCTTACCATTTAAACCACATTCATATATGCTACATTCCAATCACCTTATTTTGTAATGGTGCCAAAAACATATTTTGTATTATATATGAGAAAGTTCACATGGGAGTAATAATTAAGTAAAACAAATTTGGCACATGAGGAACCTAAATGAACTTAATTCTATATTCTTTACTCATTCATCTTTTGGGAGAAAAATGTAAAACATGAATATTATACCAAAATATTTTCTTAGATTTTTAACATTTTATCAAACACCCTTTTTTTTTACTTTTTTTTTAGGTTAAAATTGTTTTTTAGACTCACGATCAAGGTGGGTTTTATTTGGTCAAAACATTTTTATTTAGTCTCAACTCAACCAAAAGTGAACAAGGAAAATGAACTAAAGGTGTTTTCCTTGTTTTGGAAAACATAAATCAATTTTAAAAGTATATCCACACAAACCCTTAAGTTCATTATTAAAAGCAATTTTTGTCAATTGCTTTCCAAATATTGGTAATTACAAAAATATCAATCAAATCAATTTTGAAATTTACGTAATAATGCATAAAACTGCACATTTAAGCCTGAGAAATATATGAATTGTGCTTAAAACCGGAACAATCAATACCTAACAATAAAATCAATAACAAACCATAAAACCTTTAATTTATACTCATTTCTGCTCGCGTAAAGCATTCTGATCAATATGCAGGAATGATTATAAAAGCATTTTGGACAATGAAAAGTGTAAAGTGACAAAAAGCATGTGGCCCAAACGAGCATCTGGTATATTGATGAAAATATGATCGTGAAACCCAATGGCAGCGTCTTATTTCTGTGAAACTAAAATATTATCGCCAGTTAAAATGAGAAGCTAAGCACACAAAGATTTATCGTCGCGTTATAAAAAAACACCAACCAAACCACCAATGTAAGAAATTTTGAACAAAAAAACTGTCCTATGTCAAAGGCTTATCTGCTGAGGCATCAAATAGAGTACTAAGAGAGCAAATAAGGAGTAAAAATCTAGAGATTTGACAAGCCCTAGTTCATCGCCGATGCGGGTGAAGAAGAGAACAGGTGAAAAGGAAAAATGGGGAGAAAAAAAATGCAAATAGAATTTTATAGCACCTAATGTCTTGTCATAGACAATAATAATTAGAATTTTTAAATTGCAACATGACAACGACAATTGTATTTTAAAATTTTCAATTATTATTATCTATGATAGCGTCACTTACCATATTGTACTTATATGTGGTTCAAATATATTATTTTGGATATTAATTTGAATTAAAATTTAATTTTATATATATATTTTTTTCAAATGAAATATTTCAATCTAAAACTCGTTAGAAGAATCGGAGAAAGATGCAGCCACACCCACAGTCCTAATTTGTCGGTGATAAAAGGCATATATAAGGGTGAAAATAGTAATTAAGATAAAAATAGAGGCTAAATAAAAAAGCTGTTTTAATCTCATATATTTCCCTTTATAGACATGGCATTAATCTGCTCTCTCTATCTCTCTCTACAAATCTTTGTACCTGTTTGCATCCAAACAAAACTTCGAGAGGAAAAACACAGTACAAGAACTTGATCTTCATCACTGAGAATCAGCTCCCGAATTTGATTTCCGAACTCTTCAAATCAGGTAAATTGCCAACTCAAATACAATGCCTGACTTTGCACTGCTAATCTGAATTCAATGTGGGGCACCGGTGGGGATCTGAGATGGGAGTTTTGTTCAGGAAGAGACGGAAATCGGGCGTCACGGATGGAGTTGATGGAATGAAACGGAGTGTAGAGTGTTCGGAAAGGGAATCGAAGAATCTGAAGGATGAAGTTTTATATCCACAACCGGAATAAAGAAAGTCACCATATCCAACGCACTGACTCCAGCAAAGGATCCACTCGTACTGCTAATCATGGTTTATAATCAGGCGTGCTTGCCAGCAGTGGTTTTACTAACAATTTTTGCCTTTCTGTTCGTTAGAATCGCCCTTATCGTACTCGAATCTGCCACTTTTTGTCCTTCCCTCGGTAATTTCTTGTTCGATTGGAAAGTTGATTTATTTTCGATTAATTTTTTTTATAAACTATTAAGATAAAGAAAGAAATCTAAAGTTAGGATGTGGTGAGAAATAGCGCTGTAATAAATCACCCCCACCGATTTGATCGATTTGAGCGCTTGCACTCTATGTGAATATTTTTATATTTGGCTAGACATTTTAATCTTTATTAAAGATAATTGTTAATGGTAATTAAGTAATTTTGTTTGTTCCCTGGCAGCAGAGTGCATAGGGTCGAGGTTTCAGCGGTAGCGAATTTATCTGCAGTGAGTTTTTTACAGTGTTAAACGAGAATACCCTTTAATATTCAAATCGTTGCATATTTTATAGAGAGAGCTCCATGTATTTCACATGGGACGAAATTTGATGAGCACAAATTTATTATTATTATTAATATTATCAATCCCCAGGGGTATCAATTGGTCTGAGTACTTGGGTTTTTTACCTAATGGTCAATAGTTAATTTGAGGACATGAAATTAGTTATATAGTTGAGATTTTGAGGAATTCAAATTGGCTGGCTGGAAATGGAACAGCCGGTTATAAAAACAAAATTTTGTATTATTATTATTAAAGTCCAAGACGACGTGCTAACTGTTTGGCTATCACTTGAATATTGAAAACATTTTCTCAGTACCAGTTCCAAAAATTCCATGAGTTATCTCCTTTTTCTAGAAAAACCAAGTTGTTGCTTCCACTTACTTTCATTCTTTCTTTTTGGGCTAGTAATTATTCCCCACGTTTCTGTCTCCTTCAGCACTTTGACGTCCCTATTTGCTGTTTTATCCAAGGGAGAGGGGCATTTTCGTCCTTCACTAAATTTAGTGATGTCACTTTCGATATTTTATCATTAAATTTAATCAGTACAGTCCACATGAATGACCGCATTTTAGGGGGAACTGTCGGTAATCTACTGCGAGTCATTGCATTATTCAAGTGGCCAGTTGGGGCATTATATTATTCTAGTCCGTTTGGTGTTTTGTTTTGTTTTATTATTATTATTATTATTTTTATAGATTGAAATTTGAATTGAGCATGTCGTCAACACGGTTTTGATAATGTGGATATTGTTGTTTTGTGCTGACGTGGCTATCATGAAGAAACTGAAGATGAACTGACTAGAGCACTAGTGGAGGCAAGCCAGGGAGAAGATGGGGAAGGATAGAGAATTCCTTGGCGTCGTTCAAAACAACTAGTGGAGGATATGCATCAAATGGACATGACATTGACCTTTGCTTTCAAGACTAAGCCATGTGCTACAAACACTATCACTCTACTTGTAACTTCATTTTGGCCTTTTCACCCTCCCACATTACTGAGGCCAGTTGCATTGTGTCTATTATTTAAAAAGCAAATCTACCAATAACCTTATTACAAGTCTAATGAGGTCATTTGTACCAAAATACAAGAACTAGAAACTTAATTTGATGGAAAACCTTCTTGTGGAGTCATATTGGATGAGTTATAATTGCGAGTTAGTTATGAATTTAGCAGATAGGCTTTGCATTATATTCCCCAAGCTGAAACCAATTGCTGTCAGATCTAATTATCGAGCTGTTGTTTGTTGGTTGTTTGTGTGAATAAATGAGGGAATGTCCCTTTCACAATTATGGCCTGTACACGCATTGGAGTGTTAGTACATTCATTTTTCTTCTATCAATGGCAGTGTTCTGCATGGTTGATACTGTGGTTACATTTTGTGAAGGTTACTGACACAGTGACACCTTTTTCATCAATGATTTTACTTTCTATGTTCTGCAATGACCATCTTTCTGAGCCATCTTCTCAGACCAGAAGGATTAAAACGCCTCCAATATGGTTGGATGGATTGATGGTCTGAAAATTTGGATGGGTTACAAAGAGAATACACTGATTAGAAATAAATAATATGATAATTTCTTTTGCAACTTTCTTCAAAATATAATTCATTCAACTGACATAAACCAGTTTCCTGATATTACCAGTTATTTTATTATGGCATTCCTGGTGTGTGTTTCTTTTTCTTTCTTTTTTTTTTTGATAAGTTAGCAAAAAGCATATATTAAAATGCCAAAAAATCAGCAGAACAAGGTATACAGGAAAATGGAGGGGGGACTTTGAGACATAAACACAAAAGGTTGAGGGAACTAATCAAAGCCCCTCAACCTGGTGTAACACAACCGAAGTTATTAAGCCTATGTTTTGAGGCATTTATTTTGATCATCAAGATCTCAATTATTCTTATTAAGCATGAACTTTTAATTGAACCATTAAAGATATCACACAGGAAAATGGAAATTTCAAAATTCTTAGGCTTTATTCCTTATCAAAAATAAAAAATAAAAAATAAAATTCTAAGACTATGGTCTGGAAAGTTTGAGGAAAAATGTCAAGGAAAGAAAATGGAGGAAAGATAGTAAGAACGAAGACTTGAAGAAAAATAAAAATTGAGTTAAAGTCCATAATTTTTTTATTTTCTATTTTTAGACTTATTGAATTTATTTTGCTCATCAATATAAAGATTTGATAATTTGAACATGTATTAGTTTCTTACTAGTCTTTATTATATTTGATCTTCTCTAAAATTATTTATAGGACTATCAAACATGAGAAAATGATTTTCTTTAGCATTTTTTCTCCTTACTCTTTAGTATTTTTCAGGAACCAAACATAACCAAAGATCAAAATTAAGATAGAAAGCTGCAGGCTGCCTTTGATCCTAATTTTTTTCTGGATTGAACTACAATTTTTCACCCATGTTGCTAAGTCAATTAATGTTTTAGTGTGTTGAAGAAAAGCATAAAATGCTAATGTATCATTGGATATCTGGGGTTGTTGATAATGATATTCATATCTATATTTACTTTGGAAAAGATGGTTGGAAGTGGGGCTGTTGACAACACAACAGTTCATGATTTGAACAGCATTTCAATGTGTTTCCTTGAATTCAATAACTTGTTCCTGTTTTTCCTTGTCCAATTGGCCCTTCACCACTCTTCCATTGTTTTACCTAAGGGTATGTGTAAAACTTTCTCATTCTTGCTGTTCTCTTCTCCATCTTGGAATCTTCATTTTTTTTCAACTCTTCACAAAAATCACCTCTATGCCCATGTGTATGTGAGAGAAAAAAAATACAATTATCTGAACCAAAAGATTTACTCCAAGGACTAAGTCATGTACTTCTTGTGCTAAATGTAACTACTTTACAAAAACTGCATCATTTCTCAGATTATCTGTTGTCTAGAATGTTAGACCCAATATTATAATATTAAGGTGATTCAGAGTCATTAGAATTCCTTATTCTCACCAGCTTTTTTATGGCATCAAAGAGTTTTAAGTTTCTTCAGTTTCGGACATGACAAACATCAAATATGAATATTATTGTTTGTTTTGGTGCTCCTGACATTTGGGTGTTGGTTGTCTTAACAGGTTGGAAAATTCAGTTCTGGGGATGCACCCTATTGCTAAAATTACAATACTTTCATCTTTTAACCAATCATTCTTGTTGAAAATCCTGTTAGTGGCTATAAGTATTTACTCTTGTGCTTTACATTTTTTATTGATATTTTTATCATGAATGTATGAGAAAATTGATAGTAAAAGAATAGTTTCTTGGAGAATGCCAGCAACAACTTATACTAATATTGCCCTTGTCTGAAATTACTTTATGATGATAGCAGCTAATAGGATGCCAAATGGCTCTGAACCATCATGTTGTAATAACACCTTAGAAATAAATTTTTAGTCCAAAAGAGGTGTTATCTATTTATTTATTTTATTTTCCACTCATGAAGGCTGTGAAGGATGTGTTTCCGATTCTGATATCCTATATTATAATGTGAATGGTGATGTGAGTGAACTCTAAAGTTAAAATGATCCAAAGGGAATTTTGTCATTGTTTTGTCTGCATATCATAGCATTCGGAACTAAATACATATTTGACCACCTACTGTTGCCACAGAGGTATCACCAAGGCAAGATCAATTGTCTGAAGTGTTTTTATCTTTCTTCTGTAAAAATCAGTTTCAGATTGCCTTGAGAAAAATGCTAACCTATCAGAATATCCTATCAAAAAAAAAAAAAAATGCTAACCTATCGAATATTACAACTTTTCTTTTGATGCTAACTATTGTACTTTCTAATAATTCAATTCATTGGGATAAAATCATTTGTCAGAGAACAAATCTGGAGAATAGCTTTAGACCTGTGTGTTCCAATAGAAATGAATCGAGAACATTGAACTGGAGAGGATGTCGGCACTTCAAGCTCTATTCCAGCCATTAGTTTTCTTTGAGCAAGAACTTTTGTCATGCTAGCTTTGGCAATGTGAGCACCAATCACTCCATTTATTTTTTGAATATGCAACTGTGAAGATGGGCGTAAAGTTCAATCAATGAAGCAGCGTGGAGTCAATATACTGGCATTTAGCTTAGCATGGTGTTCCCAAAGTGTGCCTTTGTCTCATACTGGCTGAAGAGTATGCGGTAAATGCCATGGCCCGATCTCGTTTACCACCGCCTGAATCTGTTTCTCGCCTTGCTGACTCTTCCTTCCACCATGTTGTTCTCCTAACTGATAATGTACTTGCTGCCTCTGTTGTCATCTCCTCCACCGTTCAAAGTGCAGCCAACCCTGAAAAAATTGGTGTTTCCACATAGTCACAGACAAAGAAAACATACCACTCCAATGCATGCTTGGTTTGCTATCAATTCTATTGAATCCAGCAGTAGTGGAAGTCAAGGGACTGCATCAATACGATTGGTCGAAGTGAATGTTGGGGGTGAAAGGAGATGTTAGGGTCACGAACAATTTAGGCCATTACTACAATAATTTAAAAGAAGAGAACTTTGAATTTGATGGAGAGCATAAAAGGAAGTTAGAGGCTCTAAGCCCCAGCTGCCTCTCTCTTATGAATCATCTACGGATTTATATTCCTGAGGTAAATACCCCAATACTCTCATTATAACTTTCTCAACTGGATGGATTGCATATGCAGCTTTGATGAAGATTGATTTATGATCTGACTTTTCTGGGTCATGCAGTTGTTTCAGATCTTGACAGATAGTGTTCTTAGATGTGTTGTAGTACAACGTGACTTATCATCTCTGTGGGAATTAGATCTCAATGGAAAGGTTGTTGGCGCTGTGGTTGATTCATGGTGTGGATCTAACTGTTGCCCAGGAAGAAAATTGAAGGACTATTTGAATTTTTCAAACCCACTTATATCATCCAACTTCAATTATGATCATTGTGCCTGGCTGTATGGGATGAATATTTTACGACCTTAAAGCTTGGAGGAGATCAGCTCACAAGCTTACCATCGATGAGCCTTCATTCATTGATAAATTCTTCATTGACTCAGAAAGCCGGTAATGGATGCGTGGTTCAAGGAAATATATTTTACTGTTTTGCAAAATGACTTTTGAGACCTGTCTTTTCTAATAAGAGATGGTGACCCCATCTTTATATACTCTGCCGAAATGGACAAATGCAGAATACTCATAGAACATGTGGAAAATAAAAACTAACCGAGAGTCATGGATAATGAATCCCACACTAAAATTGGATGTTTTGTGTTCTAGAATACTATCCTCACATCAGATGTGAGTATCAGAAATATTATTTGTTGTTTCTGGGGTCTTGTGATTTAATTCTGTCAGTATTAAATGCCAATTCACAGTTTCATCTTTGTTTGGAATCTTAATGAAATGATACTACTTTGCAGAACCTCAATTCTGGGATGGGACTATGGTATCCAGGAGCACTTCCACCAGCCTTGATGGCTTTTAAGGGCCACGTGCACCCAATTGATTCTTCGCATGGCATGCTCATCTAGTTAGCTAACCGCAAAGGAGTGAGGGTTAGAAATGCATTTTAGTGGCCCTGCAAAGCCATGGCTTGAGATTGGGTTCCTCGGAGTGCCGAAGTTTATGGAGTAGTCATGTAAATATCTCAAACAAGTTTATTAGGAAATGTAGCATCAAGGTGTGAGGGAGTACAAAGTGCACCTCACAACATAATTTGGGACCAAAACGGAGGTATGTATGATGTCACAGGGAAGAAGGTTTTTTGCCTTCAGTCTCTGCTCACATTACCTCTGAATGGTATGACATGATAATTTCATGTCCATATATAGAACATAGATGAAGGTACCAAGATTCACACAACAGTGTTCATATTGTCAATCTCCAAGATATATGAGGATCATGATGAAGCTAGTTATAGCACTATTATTGTATATTACGTTTACTATGGCAATCCAAATTACTTACATTAATAATGATAGCATTTTAATGATTCTGTTTTTATATGAGCATTTGGCGATTTACTTTTTTTGGTTCATTTTTATCGTTAAGCAATTCAATTAGAGCATTTGGAGACTCTTATCAATTGCTTTGCCTAGTTGAGTTCTTACATGGTGGTTCATGTTTTTATGGCCATCCATGGATATGGAGTTTTGCATTCTCATGCTTCAAGAGTTAAGAATAGGGCCAAGCCTACTTTCTGTTTTTACAAACTAATCCTCTTAGCAAACTCTTTACTTTCTCCTTGAATCACAATCATATCATGTTATTTACAGTTCAACAACTTTCGTATGTGAAATTTGTTTGTGTAAGATAGAAAAGCATATCATTGAATAGGTGAAAGTGAAAAAGTAATCTCTGAAGCTGGTCAGCTTTTCTGGGAGGCCTAGATTCAGGCAATGGGGTTCTGGATTTTGGGAGGATAGGCAAGTGGGGTTGGTTACAGTAGTAATGCTGGATTGGGGTTGAGTTGAAGGTCTTGGGTTTGTCCTTAGGGATGACATATTGAGCAGATGACATATTTTCCTAGCTTTTTACTTCCATCGTGTCGAGTATGTTTGTTTAGGGGGATTAAGGAGAGGATGTTTTCTATGTTAGTTGCTCATTTTGTTAATAGCCCTCCCATGCTTTTGGAAGGACTACTCATGTAGTCTGTAGCTTTGGAGGACTTCAATTCTTTATTTTTTCAAGGCCTAGTCAGTATTAAGTAAAAAAAACAAACACTACGGTACTGTCAATTGGCATAGTTGATAAGAATGGTTGCTCAAATAAGGTTGGCAATGGGAGCATGGAAGTGTCAAAGAGTGCTTTGATTGTTATGAAGGGAGTTCTATCTAATGGTATTTATATATACTTTGGTTGGCAAGACTATTAAGAGAATAGCTGCAACTATAATTGATTATGAATCTATAAGAACAAAACTATGGCATGTAGGGCTTTGCATGTTGGTGAATGAGGTTTATATGCGCTTCAAAAACAGGGATTGATAGGTAGTGATAGAATTTCTATGCTATAATTTCTATATTATGTGGGATTAATCAAGGTGCGTGTAAACTGGCCCGGACATTTCAGTTATAAGTACAAAAATATATATTACACTGTGCAATCAAATTTATGGGATTCTTCAAGAGTGGCATTAAAAGGTGGAGCTCATTACTTCATGTCTATAACAGATGAATACTCTAGGAAGGTATTGGTGTATTGCTTAGTCCAAAGAAGAACCCTTAGTGGTTTTTGAAGAAAGACTTGAGTCTTTTATATTCACTTGTAAATTCTGAGAGGAGGCACATAAGCTAGGCTATACAACCTAAGCATCTAATTACAATCTGAGGGAAAATCACAATTATGTCACAGGAAATTACAAAATAAATATAATATAATCTAACATCCCCCCTCAAGCATGGTGGTTTAAGAGAAATATTCTGAGTTTGGAAAGTTAAAAACTTCGAAAGTTCACGGAGAAGTGGTTTGGTGAATGTCAATTTAGCGATCTTGAGAGGAAATAGGCCCAAAGTGTGAGTGTACCACACAGACGGATGATGATGAATGAAGTGACAATCGATCTCAATTTGTTTAGTACATTCATGGAAAGGCGTCGTTATGAGTAATTTGAATAACACTTAGATTATCATAGTAAAGTTTAGTTGCGATTGGGCAGTCGACACCAAGATCTGTAGTAACCAACGTAACCAAATAGGATTCGGTGTAGTAGGCTGCGAGTCAACTCACGCATATTAACCTTTGGTGTTGGAGCAACGTGTGGATTTGTTTCTTTGCTTCTCCTAAGAGATAAAAAGAATCACCCGAAGAAAACAATATCTGTAGTAGATCGGCCACGATCGTGGGATCGGCTGCGTCTGCGTTTGAATATGCACGAAGAGTTAATGAAGAATGGGAAGAAAATGAAGACCATCAAATATGGTGCCTTTCGAGATATCGAAGAATCCACGAGAACAACAACATAATAGGAGATCTAGGCGACCATAAAGCGGCGGCTAATGAAGCTGCGTAGGAAATATCAGGGTGAGTAACAGTGAGATAGATTAGACTCCCAACAATTTGTCTGTAGAGAGTAGCATCAGATAGTGATTCGCCGTCACATGAGAGGTGAGGGAGGCAGGTTATCTTCCCGATAGGTGTGTCGATTATCTTGCTATCGATGATGATGACGAGAGAAATAAGATCAGTATCTTGGCACGAGTAAGATAATAACCATTTGCGAGAAGAAGAAACTTCTAGACGAAAGTAATTAGAAGTGAGATCTTTCATTTCAAATTGTGACGAAAGTGCTTTGAATCTGAATACGCATATCACACGTAATAATCATATCATCGACATACAAGGAGAGAATAGTAATACCATGACCAGGCCGAGTCCTAAAAAAAAGAATTTGTATCAAAGGCGCTTGAAAAACCATCTTTGAGAGATTTTGTTTAGCCACGTATGAAGTCTTTCATGGTAGTCGAAATACTCTGAGGAACCACGGGGGTAAGGAGTAGCAGAATTGGATGCCCGTATGAAACACTCTGTCGATCTCTCCACTGACCTTTTTCTGAAGTCTCCATCTCTGCATGCGAGTCTCCCCCTTCTGTGCGTGTTCATTCTGCCATCTAATGAGCTTCCGCATCAATCATCGGTGTGCCAATCATTTTACTTGGCCTGGCTATTGGATACTGCGCTGATCGCCCATTCTCGTACACTTCGTTGTTGTCGAGTAACTCTTTGCTTCGCCTCGCGCTTCGTGACTCATTTGCTTGCACCTGCTCTCGCCTCTCTCCGGAACCTCATACTTTAAATGGGGCTTCCTACAACAGCTATAGCGTATTTATGAAAGAAGAAGAGTTGGATGCACTGCATAAAACTTGAACATTGGATCTGGTTGATCTCCCCTCTGGAAAATCTGCTATCGGTTGTAAATGAGTTTATAAGATCAAGACTCGATACCATAAAGAAAGACTTGAGTCTTTATATTAAAAACTGTAAATTACAAGTATAAGAGGAGGCCTTATATAGGCTAGGCTATACAACCCTAGAAAAATACAAATTACAATACTAAGGAAAATACAAATTATAATCCTAAGAAATTATAAAATAAATATAATAATAATAATCTAACAGTTTTAAAACTTGGAAGGCTAGGAAAGAACTTTAAATAAATGGAAATGTTAAGAAAGCTAATAACTGATATTGTTGGATTTTGTATCCATTTGGTTTGAATAAATTAAAATATGTTTTGAAATGGTTGGTTGTGGCTAATTTTATTTTAAACCTTTAAAATGTTTGATTTTAAAAAAAAAAAAAAAAAAGAGGCTTTTATGGAGTACATGTCCAACCTATCAGTTAGGCTTGGCGAGTCAGAGGCAATTCATATATGGGCAGATCTTAACCAAATATATATTAAAGGGGTGAAATTAAAAAGAATATTAGGTGTGAAAAAATTAAAATTTTTTGAAATAAAATTAAAATATGTAAGCTTTTCATATATCATATATTAGCATTCATAGTTATAAAATATACCACATTCAACTAAAAATCATTCATTTTCATTATCCTTTATGAATTCAAAATGCAAAAGTGTGGTCAATCATTATCTATGATCTACTAAAACTAGGCATTCTAAGTTGCGTCTATCACCCTTTTCTTGAATCAGCGTCCTTGATTGAATTATCGTGAATAAACACTTGATGTCTTTTTGTTATAAGTTATCAAAGAATTAGCAAAAATTCATCACTACGTTTCTTCTGCTTGACCCTAGTTTTGACAATTTTCGTAGTAAGAATCTTTGGATTCAGGGGTGTTGCGAGTTGATATGGGTAAAGTTAGCACCAAACGAATTAATCTATCCAGAAAAAGATAAATTTCTGATTTCTTCGTCTTTACTAATAGACATAACTCTGAAATTGTTAATGCTTTTTGCAATTCTGAATTTTGGCCAACATCAATACGTGTAACTAAGCTCTTTTTTTTTTCCCTTTTTTCAGACTAGTTAAAAAGTTTTTATTGGACTTTTTTTTTATTGAAGTTTTATGTTTGGCTTGACTATTTCAGTTGCAAATTTCATTTATGTATTTTGGTCCTTATTTTAGTTTATCTTATTTATTTAGCTCTTATATTTTTTTTTACATTTTGGGGGTAAATACAATATATATATATATATATATATATATATAACTTAGCAAAATTTTGATTCTTGAAAAGGAGGGAGGGACACATGCCCCAAAGGATCACCTCTGAATTCATATTGTCCATTTGTTATAAAGAAAATATTCTTAGATTTTATTTGTGATAGAATACGATTATCATTCAGTTAAGTAGGAAGTGATTGGAAAATAAAGGTTGCTGCATCACATAGAGATTGTTTCATCTTGAGATGCAAATGCAAGATTTTCAAGGCGCCTTAAGAGAGAACGGAGAAAAGATATATTTTAAGGAGAGGAGATTGTGGCTGCGGGGACTCGAATTTTTAATCATCACTGTGTTTTGGTATTTTTTTTGTAATCTTTTTTCTCTCGTTCTTCTTCGATTTTGTTTCAGTGTATTACTAATTTTGTTCGGCTTTTTGTTCTATAAGAAGGGGGTTTTTTTTAGGGATTTTTTTTTCTAATCCTGTCTCAGAAATGGTTGAAGGAAAAAAAAATAGTACTTTTCTCTCAAAAAAACCAAACGTGAAAAAAAGTAAACTTTTCTTGGGAAAAAAAAAAAAAAAACCACCTGCTCATGTTTTCAAAAGGAAAAAAAAAGGGATATTCATTCTTTGAAAAAAAAAATCAAAAATGGTTTTAGAAAATAATTATTTAGTTTTTTTATCAAAACTCTTTATTAGAAAATTTTTTTTTTTTTTTTTAAAGGTGATCCTTTTTTGGGACAAAGAAACTTGTTTGAAAACAAAGTGAGAGGTTTTTATGTAAGAGGGTTTTAAGGAGAAAAAAATCAATTTTCGGAAAAAAAAAGGAAAGGGAACTTTTTGACTTTGGATAAAAGGCCATTTTAAGAAAAACAAAAAGGCTTTCTTAAGAAAACGAAAAAGACTCCTTTTCCTGGAAAAAAGAAAAAGAAAAAATGTTGTTCCTTTGATTCCCTTAGGAAAAAATATACCTTTTACACGAAAAGGTTTAAAACCAAACAAATAAAGTGGTTTTTTTGCTTTATTGAAGAAAATTCTTGTTACAAAAGTACAAAAAAGGGTATTAAACTCATGACTTAGCATTCAAGAGGCAAATGCTTTACCATTAGGCTACTTGCTTAATTGTGTTTTTCCTTACAGGGAATATATTATAAAGATATATGCCTTCTAGGCTAAACTCTTTACTCATTTTTTGAGTTTGTGCAAATTCCTTTTTAGTCTTAGGAAATTAGAAATTATGATATAAAGAAGTTTTGTTTAAGGAGTTTGGATTTTAAGTGGGATGGCTGACCCGATAAAATCTTTCTTGGCAGATATTACGTTTAAGAAGGCCCAGTTATTTGGGTTTCTATGCCCAGTGATCACTCTTGGAAATACTACGCAACACATTATTTTCAATTATTATGAGAATTAGTTTTAGGAATATAAAAATTTGACACATTTCTATAATTTTTGTAGAAAAATAAACTCTAATTTCATCAATGTTGTTCGCGCATCTACCTAGAGTATTGACTTCTTGTGCTTTAGCACTAGTGATGCCTCTTGTTATGCCAATCCATGTCTCACCTGGAGAAAAGTCAGAGAAGTTCAATGGACTTAATTTCAAAAGTGGCAACTAAAAATGCTATTATATCTGACTACTTTGAATCTTGCAAAATTATTTACTGAAGATGCTCCTAATATCAAAGAAGATGAATTTGATATTCATGTCATCAGTGTTGTGGATGCTTGGAAACATTCTAACTTTTTATGCAGGAACTACGTCATGAATGCTTTGATTGATTCTTTATACAATGGGTATGCATATAAGAAAATAGCCAAGAAGCTATGGGAATCTTTAGACCGAAAATATAAAATTGAGGATGTTGGGGCCAAGAAGTTTGTCTTGGGCTGTTTCTTTAATTACAAAATGGTAGATTCCAAGACCGTGGTTAGTCAAGTCCAAGAACTTTAGGTAATCCTCCATGAGATGCATACTGAGGGAATGTTATTGAGCAAAACATTATTTCAAGTTGCCGTTATTATTAAGAAGTTACTTCTTACTTGGAAAGACTTTATGAATTACCTCAAACATAAGAGAAAGGAAATGAACATCGAAGATTTGATTATTAGACTTTGCATTGAAGAAATGAGACAGAAAGGGGCATATAATCCCAACGAGGCTAAGGCTAACTTTGGGGAATATGGTCAAAGTTCCAAGTTAAAAAAAGTCAACAATAAAGGCAAAGACACTAAGTTGGGACCACAGGGAGGAGTCTCTCGAGAAATTTGGGATTTCAAGGGAAATGCTTGACTAGAGTAATTTGACATGGTTGTTGTGCTGATTGTAGACTATCGGAGAGGAACAAACCCAAGGAAGCAAACGTGGTTGATGGAATCACCAAGGATGTGTCTGACATAGACCTCATAGGAGTAATCTCAAAGGTGAACTTGGTGGGGTCTAACCCTAAGAATTGGTGGATTGATTCTGATGTTACCTGCCCTATGTGCTATGAAAAGAAGATATTCTCTATCTTTAAACCAGTTGAGACCAGGGAAAAGGTGTTCAAGAACTTAGTGTCTGGTTCATTACTAAATAGTCATGGATTTTGGTTGGTGTTTGAGTCAGATAAATTTGTTTTGTCTAAGACTGGAATGTTTGTTGGAAAAGGGTTAATGAGTGATGGCATGTGGAAGCTTAATGTAATAACTATCATTAAATCAAATATGAATAAAGCTAGTACTTCTACTTATATTCTTGAGTATTCTAATCTATGATATGATAGATTATGACATGTTAATTATGGTACATTACATAGATTAGTTAACTTAAATCATATACCAATATTCCAAATTGATTCAAAATATAAGTGTAAAACTTGTGTTGAGGTAAAACTGATTAAGTCATATTTTCAAAGTGTTGAAAGACACACTAAACCTCTTAACTTAATCCATAGTAATATATGTGATTTGAAATTTGTACAAACAAGAGGTAGTAATAAATATTTTATTACCTTTGTTGATGATAACACCAAGTACTATTATGTGTACGATGTACCTACTCAAAAGTAAGGATGAGGTCATAGGGAAATTTTCTCTATAAAAATGAAGTTGATAATCAATTCAACAAAAAAAATTAAAGTGCTAAGAAGTGACTGAGGTGGTGAGTATGAATTGTCATTTGTTGATGTTTGTGCTCAATATGAGATCATACATGAAACTATAACACCTTATTCACCTTAATTCAATGGAGTGGTTGAGCGAAAGAATCCCACCCTAAAGGAAATGATGGATACAATGTTGAATATATTTATATTTGAAAAGAGATAAATTAATTGATTCAGGTTAACAATACAATTGATAGAAATACATAATCAAAATTGCTAAAAACTTTAGAGCATAACACAACATCTAGGTTACTAGCAAAAAAAATCAGTTAAGAGAACCTATGAGGTGATAATCGAAATGTCATGAACACAAGATTTAAATTTGATATCTTGACTAATGAGATTTGATTTTATGACTCTATTGGATCGAACTTTGTCATTTAAACTACAAACGCGAAAACTCACAAAGAAGCTAATAGTTAACGACACAACTACCCATGGTAACAAGTCGACAAAACACTTTGCAACAAGTCAGCGACAAAAACATGAACAAATAAAAAGAAAAACAAAAACAAACCCATATTAATGTGAAACGAATTTATTGGAAAAGAAAACCGAAGAAAATGATGGAAGGGGGTGATTTTAGGCTAAAAATGGTAAAAAAATCACCAATTTTCTTTAATGAACAAGGGTTTGAAAGAAAAAATAGAGGGAGAGGTGGCTAGGGTTTCCAATAATAATAATAATATTATTATTAGTATTATTAATTACAAAAAAGATATTTATTAAATAATTTATGATGTTTTTATATTTTTAGTAATAAATTAAATAAAAATTTAAAATAAAATATGCTTTTTATTACACTTGAACTATTTTAAATAAAAATAGTTTTGAAAGAATTACACAAATAAAATAGTTTTTTTAAGTTTTTAAATAAAATAATTAAAACAACAAACTTTATTATATTAATCTTATATGATAATAATTATTATTAAAACTATGTGTTATAAAGGAAAGATTTGACTCTCCACGAAAATATGGATTTTTTTAGATAAATCCTTAAAAAATCTCAATTACTAACCTAGATATTTTAAATAAATAAATAAATTTTAGCCCAATCCAGACCAAACCTAAAGGATGAATGGTCAAAATGTATTGGGTCAATTTGATCCAGCTTTATTCAAGCCATCATTTTATAACTTAAACCTCCACAAAATTAAGTCAAAGTAGATTGACCTCGAGCTCAACTCAATTGCCAACTCTTATATATATATATATATATATATATATATATATATATATATATATATATAATGGAAAAGATATTATGAAAAATTATTATTATTATTATTAAACAAAATGGTCAATACCTTGGTAAGATTCTAACTAAATTGAAATAAATTTTTTTTACATCATTCAATTTTTCTAAATTGCATAATACGTTTGGATTTTATTATCTAATGAGAGTGGAGCGAGCAAACTACCACTCCCTTTAAAAATGAACCTCTCTCTTGAAAATGTGAAGGAGTTGGCCAATGGGGAGACTCTATATATCATTTTTGCTTACAAATATGTAAATTGGCTCGGCTCTTTTCACTAACATCCATGATTGTCAAGAACATTGTTGAGAACATTCTGAGATCTTAGAATTTGTTCCTATTGCCTTTGTTTTATTTTCTTGAAGTTCACTACCAATCAAGAGTAAGTAATGCAAAATCTCATCCCCAGACAAATTTGTCTGAAAGTAGGACCTAAAACTCATGCATGTCATTAAAAATACACCCACTGATACTTTGAATTTTTTTTTTTTAAATATTTTGAGTTTAATTTAATTTAATTTATTTTTTTCAGCGAAAATTTATTTTCATTTATGATGATGCTTTGTCGAAACTAAGTTTGGGCTTATTGGGTGCTAGGTCGATCGTACCTTTACCAATAGGGTGACTGGTATTTATAAGTAGATGTTTTTTAAATTTGGATTATGATGGGATTCCCTCTTATTGGATGGGGATTTTACGTCCTTGTCGTTGTCGGATTGATGGGGACAGTGAGGGCGGGTTATTGAGGTATCTTACTTCCTTATTGGTGAGATTTGGTTGGTTTTACAGGATCTATGGGCTTTTGTTTGTCCGTTGTGTATGGATGAAAAGATGAACTGGAAACTCCGTTTTGGGATTTGCGAAGCGGCGTTTCGAGCCTACTTATAAGTCTTCTTTTAAACTAAAGCACCTTGGAGGCTTGGTGGTGGGCCTACGCGCTATTTTTTGCCCTTGCGATGGTTGCCTCGACCCTTGATTTACGATGGCGTGGGCAAGAAGAGTGCGTATCGTTTCGAATCGGTCTGCGACCCGCGTGGCGTTGGTGGTTTAATTGGGCTTCTTCCAGTCAATTGTCTGGCGTGATAATGATGACTTTTCGACTTTCGCTCATTTCCTCTAGTTCCTTCGATTTCCTTGAGAGCATCTCGGCGGGTGGCATTGTGTTCCCCCTATCTGACTTTTTATCTTCTGCGAGTTCGGGCTTTCTTTTTCTTAACATTCGTTCGACCTTTTGTTCAAAATCTCTTTTGGCGTTTTGTGATACCCAGCAGAATTGTGTACCGTTTATGTTCTAGAATAGGTCGTCTTTCTTCCTCCTGTGTCTCTTGGAAGTAATATAGCGACGCTAGACCCAACAGTTGGTCTTGTTCTTCTTGCTTGATACTCCATGGGTGGGCGGTTCCTCTTCTTTGCGTATAGGAGGTGACTCTTTCTACGTTGCAGGTCGAGTGGGACCCAGGTGGTGAATGCGTCGTTTGACTATGGTTGCTCTTCGAGATGCCTGGGGGGAACCTCCTCTCCCGCGGTGAGAGCAAAGGTAGTGGCCGAGATTAAATACATTGAGACCGAATATACGAAGTTAAGCCGTGTAGAATGCTCGGCGGTGGGACCATGAGTTGAGCCTTTATGTCGGAAATTTTCCAGGCGATATAGGCCCCAGTTTGTGGTGTCCGGGTCTGGGATCTCAGACGTTTGACCTCTACGTTGTCAGTGCCCAAGATGGTGTGCTTCTTCGAGGTGGCCTTAGATGGCCTCTCAGTTTCCTCACATCCCTTTATAAAGGGTCTTGCAACATTTAATGTCGCCTCTCGCTTTCGCCCGATTCGGGAGGTGTTGATTAGGGCATTGGACTTTCTTTAGGGATAAGGGCTTGGGTGTTCCCAGTATAGCTCTGTTCTTGGACCTCTTTAGTGTGAAGGAAGCCGCTGAGGGCTTTCTTTATTTATCTAAGTGTTCCAATGCTCCTCTGATCATCTCGAATCTCACAAAATCTTCTCCATGATTTTGGAAAGAACGTTACTTTTTGTTAGTGACATGGTTGGATGCGATCCCTTTGTGAGAGACCTGCTGGTCAGTTCAAATTTATGAGACCACTCAGAATCATTGAGCTTTGCTTTAGTTTGTTGGTCTGGTTTTCCTTAAATTATAAGGTATCCCTAATTTTGCCATTTGGCATGCGCTTTTCGGTATTCGCCTTGATCTGCTTAGAAGAGCAAGATGTAAGCGGGCGCTTGAGAATGTGCCCTCCCAGGCTTATCAGGTGAGAATGTGATCCTCCATACACTACTTTAGGAATGCTACCCCCATAGTTTATGAAGTTCTCTCCTGATATGGGCCTCCGTTGTCAAACCGCTAAGGCTTCAAGCTCGGTGGAGACATCTGGGAGATCTACCGGAGTATGAGCGGAAACCTCTGGACCTTGAGAAGGGCCACTCGGCACAGGGTAAATCCGAGAGTTGGGGCGTCTTCTTCACATACGCCTATGTCAGAGTGTAGAAGACTGAGTCGTGCCACCTTCGGCCGAGGTTCTGAGCCCCGAGTTCGACTAGTTCGATTTTGTTGCGAAGGCGAGATTCTCGGGGAGGGGCTGCGGGCCTCGGCGGAGGTTATGCCTATAACAGTTTGGAGTCCTCTGCATAGAGCGTCGAGCCTCCTCCTTCGACCCGGAAGGATTGGGAGGAAGCGCCGAAGGCGTTTTGATGGAGATAGAGTTCCTTCAACTTCAATCTTTGAGATTAACTTCTTTGTGCGATTTCGTGCATCCTCGGGATTCGATCTCAAGAGGTGGGATTGCCTACTGGTGAGAAGCTTTGGCTCCTGTCCCCCTGCCAAGGGGTTTTCATATTAAGTTCAGTGTCTTTCTATGTCTGCCTTTATCTTGGTTTTGAGTTGTGTGTTGACTTTATGTTGGGTATCGGCAGGTGGCTACCCATATGAAGAGTTTGGAAAAAAGGGCCAGACTGAACAAGGGTCATGTCAAAGTCGTTAGAGCCTACAAAGCGAGAGTGGATGCTCTTACCTTTGAGCGAGCTGAACTACGAGATCGGATGCAAAATATGACGGAGGAGGCCATGAAGCTCAGGTCCTATTTGAGGCATACCACGATGGCTGTGGCCTTGAGCCCTCGTAAGGGAAGAAAGGCTCGAAATGGCAAGAGTGGATCCGGGCGAGCGGGGTGGGGCCAGTGCCAGTTGCGGGGATGATGCTGAGTGGCCGGGGACGGGTTCTGCGGTGCCAGGGCGGCGGAGCTTCGGTGGTCGGGGAGGAGTTGTCAATCCCGGAATGGTAATCAGGTGTTTCTGGGAAGGCTGCGTGTTGCTAAGGATGAGCTGCGTGTCGCCGACGTTGCTTTAGATAGAGCCGGTCGAAGCTTAAAAATTTGTGGAGCTCCCTTCGCTGCGCGACCCGGTGGTACGCAGGTTGCAAAGGGGGACCTTCGAGGAGCGGAAACTCTAGTTGTTCGAGGAGGACGGGAGCGATAACGAGTTTTGAGGATGAGGCTTGCATAGTGGGCTTGGATGGCTTGCATTCCGAGGAGGGTTGCTAACGCCTGCAGGGCTTGGACCTTGCTTTGATGTCCGGTGAGGGAGGCGGGAAGAGTCATGCCGTGGGTTGTTGCGGAGGCCAGCCACCTCGGGCGGGACCGCCTTGCCGCCTTGCAGCCACGCTCCGGGCGCGGGCCCGAGACCTCTTTGTATATTTTTTTTTTAGTTATGGACTCAGAACGTGAAGGATATATATCACCAGTTCTACGGGCTTTGAAACTCGATAGACCACAATTTTCTATCTCCTCGCTTTTTTTCTATGCCTTGTGGCACTGCTGGTGACTTGGATCGGTGGCTATGGCCTTTGTCTGATGGATTGAGTTCATGAGAATTGTGGAGTTCTTTGAGGCTCAATGACCCCTAATCGCCTAAGGTGAGCGGATCTTGGGCTCACTGAGGGCCTTGGTTCGATTAGTGTTGCTTAAAACCTTGGCTGGGGCTCCGCGAAGCTAATTGCCCCGGCGATTGCGGCTCACAGGCTCACTGACAGCAGATTGAGCGATCGAGCTCTTAGCTGAAAGTAGTTGAAGCTCAGAGTGAGCTAATGCACGTGAGCGGCTCTTGGGCTGGCCTTAGTTAGAAGGCATTGACTCATGCGCGAGCCACACCGAGTCTCGTGGGCCTGTCTGTGCGGGTTTGGGCACTCTCACTGACCTGGGCCTCAGTGGTGGTCGGGCTCTTCAGCCAGACCCTTGAGGCTCCACTTGGGCTATGCACAGGCGAAGCTGCTCTGGGCTCTCAGGCCTTAGTTGGTGGAGCTCTTTGGCGACAGCGAGCTCCATGATAAACTTTTGCTCACGGGCTACGGAAGGCCTTAGTTGACGATGGAGCTCTTCTGCCCGAGGCTGTTGAGGGCTCAGTGGGCCTAATCTGCTGAGATGAACTTGCTGCAGGCTGGGCATGGTGAAGCAGTCAGGCTCTTCAAGCCCGAGGCATTGAGGGCTCAGTGGGCTATTTGAGTTGAACTTGCTCATGGGCTGGGCGCCAGTTGAGCAGTCGAGCTCTTCAAAACTAAGCTGCTGAGGCTCCGTGGGCTGTCTTTGGCTGGAGCATCTGCAGGCTCTTGGGGCATTAGTTGACGATCGGCTCTCTTCAAAATTGAGTGGCGGGGCTCGTGGGCTAATCTTGCTGAGTTGAACTTGCTCTGGGCTACCGGGCCTTAGTTGATCGGTCAGGCTCTTGGCCCGAGATGCGGGCTGCGTAGGCTAATCTGCCTTGAGATGAGAGTACTCGCGGGCTACTAGGCCTTAGTTGAGCAGTCGAGCTCTTCAAAACTGAGACGTTGAGGCTCTATGGGCTAATTTGCTGCATTTGGCTGGATCCTAGAAACAGACCTTAGTTGACCGGTCGAGCTCTTAATGTTTCTTGAGGCTAGTGGGCTAATCTACTGAGGCCCGGGGCGGCTCCTGAGCTGAGGCCTTGAGTTAAGCGGTGGCTCCTTCAGCTAATTTGTTGAGGCTCAGGTGCAGGCTGTCTGCCTAAGCTGAACTTGCTCACAGGCTTCCGGGGCCTTAGTTGAAGCGTCGGCTCTTCAAAGCGAGCTGCGAGGCTCAGTGGGCTATCGCCTGGTGAACTTGCTCTTGAAATTTGCCGTGCTTTAGGTAGTGGTCGAGCTCTTCAAAGCGGCGGATTCGAGGGGCTCGTGCGGCAGTTGACTTCCATTCCTCGGAAGATCTTGGGATCTTTAATCTTTGGTTTTTATGGAGGTGGATGGCTTATGGAAAATTGGAACCGATTGTACGATTTTCCGAGTGCTCCAGCTTCCTTATAAATTGCGACTCTACTACATTAGACTAAGTGCTTGAACCTTCCCTTTTTTGAGCAAATTGAATATGCGTGAGCGTTAAAGGCTTGATGCGTCTTGGCAGTGCTGAGATCTTGGCCCAGCGTTCCCGATTCCAGATGGTCCTACGCGCCTCAAAGTTGTGTTTTTAAGTTCCCCCTTTATGGGAGTTATATTTATTCACAACTCGTCCGGAATGTGAATGGTGCTAGGAATACATCTGGAAGGCGGTGTACTTAAGAAGAACTTTTGAATGCGAAACTTCTCCCTTTTCTTCTTTTTCTTCTCTTCCTTCTCTTTAAGCTTCTTTTCTTACTTCTCCTTTTCCTTCTCCTTTTCCTTCCCAGTTTCTCTTTCTCTCTCTTCTTATCTTTCTCTTCTTTCTTCTCCTTTTCCTTCTCTTTTCCTTCTCAGTTGATCTCACCTCTCTTTCCCTCTCTCTTTCTCTTTCTTGGGAATTTTTACATTTTTGAGGAAGCGCATCTTGTTCATTCGAGATGTAAGGGATGTGCCGATTGTAATCAATTTGCTCATTGGAATAAGAAGCAATATTTTTTGAAGCATGAATACGCCTTGCTACGAAGTGTGCTTATTTTCTCGAATTGTTTACCCAGTAGAGTACATGCGCCTTTTTTCTGGGATGCCTCACTTTTGATCCATAAGGATATTAAATAAAGTAATCGCGAATACACGTCTTTGTTATCTTAAGGTGATGATACTTTATTAGTGCGATCGAGGTCTATTGATAGAAAGCGCTTGAGGTGCTCGTTCCAAGAATGGTGAAATTTTCCTTCTTATGTGCGGAGTTCATGAATTCTGGGTCTAACGACCGAGACAATATATAGGGGCCTTCCCGATTGGGCCTTCCGATTTTCCATAATGTTGGATTTTCGCGGGAAGAAGCTTTTTAAGACAGGTCGCAGGCTTGTAGCTCCACAGGTTTTGACCTTTTGGTTGTAATTACCTTGCCGTCTTCCTTTGATCTTATGTGTTTACGGACCGATCGCGGCACCATCTAGGAGGTCTAGGTTTTGGGTGGAGGCCTTTTCGTTATGTTCCCGCGCGATTCAATCCTTGGGGATTTTAATCGATCTCGAGTGCCACCTCGGTGCGGGCATTGCAGGAAGCCCAGTGGGGTTTCGGAGTTGTTGACTTGTGTGGATTAATACCCATAACACCTCGGGGGAGTATTCTACCCATTTGCCTTTAGATCTTCAAGCGGTCTTCATGTTGCAAAGGTTCGATGGGTGAGCTCTTTGTCCATTAGATTGTGGATGAGCTGGGGGCGAGTAATAGTTCACGATCAGGAGCTGAGCCACGAAATCTGAAGCTTGGGATTGTGATTGCCTTCCGTTAATGACACCGAGGCTCTCGGGATACCAAACACCGCATATTATGTGCGTAAGCGAGAGTTGCGTACCTTTGTTAAGTGATGGTAGCGAGCTGGAAGCCTGCTATTTGGTGAAATAATCCATTGCTCTGACGACAAACGGTGTCCTTTCCAATGGCGAGGTCCAAATATGTCTAGCCCAGTGCTTGGCTAGGGGCTTGTGACTGAAGTTAGTGGCTCGGATGGGAGGTGAGAGATTTTGGCGTGCTCCTGACAAACTTTGCATTTCTTGACTGGATTACATTCGCGTCTGAGAGCATTGTGGGTCAGTAGTATCCACGCTTAAGACTTTCACGCCGGTGCAGGGCTGATGTGATTTCCACACTGCACTTCATGTATTCCCTCGATCATTGATCAGTGATACTCCCCACTGCAATGCACTTGAGGGAATGGGTGTGAAAAAACCTTGTTTATAAGGCTAGATGAAAATTGAACGGCAAGCGTCGACCTAGCTTTGATGCCTCCTTTTGGATCGGCAGGCATTAGTCATACGAATTAGTCCCCAAATGGGGTCCGTCGACGGCTCGAACGCGACGGAGACCTCTTCGTTGTTGAGATCTATGGAGGGCTCTGAAAGGTGCTCGACGGGAGTCAGTTTGTTGAGGTCTTCTTGGGAGGCTGTTGCCAAGTTTGCTAAGGCATCTACTCGCGAATTTTCTGCTCTTGGTATGTGTGTCGCTGGTCAAGGTACAAACTGAAATTCCAGTGATCTCTCGGCGCCAACGTCCTAGCACTCATTTCCAGCGTCGACCTCGACCCTCGGAAGCAGGATTCTTCTATATAAGTGACTGGATGTTGAACTCCCTAAGTGCAGGAGCTGGAAGCCTGCTTGTTTGGAAGGCAAGCCACCGGAAGCGCATTAGGTACAAGCCTAGTCTTTGAGCTCTTTATAACCAGCCACCTCCGTGAGTGTTGAAGCCTCACGCCTCTCGAGACCATCAGAACTGGGGCTCCATAAGTTAGCGCTCACGGAGCTTCAGGCCTCAAGCCTCTTGGTAAATCCAGTCCAACGTTGTCACTTTGGTGCACAGGTCACCCTTGACAGCCTTCAACTCCTCTCTGGCCAACCCAGCTCGTCTTCGGCAACCTTCAAGTCCTTTCGGGCCTTCTTTTCTTTATCTTGCGCGCCCTGTAGTCGAAGAAGCATGCTTGGTCGACAACCAATGCTTCACAAGCTCCTTAGTCGGTCCATATCGAGCTCGAAGGCGACTCCTCGGAGGTCGAGGAGGCAACTGCTCTTATAAGACACCGTAGCCACGGCGGGCTCGGTAAAAATTTGGCGAATCCCTGCCGGAGCCCTTTGCTTAAGTAGCCACCTACCAAAGAACAAGAAAGAGTCAATTAACAGTCTGAAACAATAAGGAAATGGATGGAAAAAGGTGCTAGGACGTACAGAAGCGGTTCCCTGGAGCAGAAGAGCCAAAGCCTCCTCAACGGACAGGGCGTCCACCTTCTTGAGGTCAGAATCGTGAAGGATGGAGAAGCGACCAGACAGAGCTCCCGCATGAGAGCGAGGAGGTCACTCTCATCCCCACAGCACCAAAACAGCCCCTTCCCACATCTCCCGGCATTGGAGGAGGGGCTCGGTTGCTGAACATAGGATCGGGACCCAGTGGAGGGCACTCAAGGGGCTCAACCACCCTCCCAGAAGAATCTCCGGCTCGGAAGGCCAGGTAGATGTGGCGAAGTGACCCCCACCTTTAAGATCTTACCCAGGCGGGGCAGCCCTCGGGGCTTTGAGTTTTCAGCTTTGCGCTCCTTTTCTTCTTTGCGGCACCTCAGGTGAGCTGAAATTCCTCACGTGAGCCGCGATAAGAGGCTCTAGAGCGACGAAGAAGACTTTGAGACAAAGGGGTAGAAGGCTTCATGATGGAAGGAGGGGAGAACCTCGAGAGCGAGGGGAAGTCGTGCGGGCTTGCGCGAGCAGTGAGAATAGCCTACCTATTGGGCTGGAGTGCGTAGTGGGTGGCACCCTAAACCAACCTCACTTCACCTCTTCGTCCTCAGGGCTAAGATCAGGCCACACACCTAAAAACCACACAACGAGCCGAGTTAGAGACACTTGAGGACACGAAAGTGTAGACTGATTGGAGCGAGGAGAACTCATTGGGTTCTCAAGGGTGGTCGAAGGTCGAATGCTAGCGATATCTTCACGATCGACGGGATTATATTCTAGTGCGGCCACTAACAAAAAATAGTGTTTCCTTCCGAGAATTTTAGCCTGGGAGGAAGGCATGTCTAAATAATCGACCTGGATTTAGGCAGCTTAGAAATGTATTAGAAACCTTGTCACGGACTCTTTTACCATGAAAAGGTCTGAGTAATAGAGCTAGAGTGAGGAACCCTCAGTGCTATCCTGGCTGCTCAGGAGGCCAACCAAAGCGCCCCCGAGTTGGGGAAGGCGGTGCATCGTTGAAGTGCCGAAGGGCACTTGGAAGAAATGGTGTAAAGGGAAGCGGAGACCGCTGGCCGCCTGGCAGAGACGCTGCCCAGGAACATGGACGACGTAAGAGTGAGAAAATCAAGGGGCGCGAGTATGGATATAACTTGAGAGGAGTCTATAAGCGAGTGGCAAAAATTTCGCATTAGAAGGCTGAGCTGACTAGGGCCTTGCATCAGAACACCTCACGGCCATTTAGATATTCCGTCGGTGGGGTACGATACCATTGTCCTCTCTTTGCGCACCGGGCGAGGATGACCCACAATGGAGCTACTTGGTACCTTTGGGAAGACCTGAACCCACCACCCACTTGTTGATTCGGCCTACAAGCACCTCTATGTAGGCTAGCGAAGGCTTGAATGGTTGAGAAACGCAGCATGATTGAATGAAGATAAGAAAGCGAAAAGAAAAGCAAAGGAGGCTCCAAACACATCCAAACGACCCGAGAAGGCAAGACGATGAAAGCTAAAAAAGAAGAAGAAGGAAAGCGTGTCTAGAGTTACGGAAGAAAACAAAGAAAAGCGACCCTCATGAGGCGAGAGAGGCGGTAAAAGCGATTTTGAAGCCGACGGACGAATGTCTTTACGAAAGGGAAAATCGAGCCAGCGAGAGGAAGAGGACTAAAAACAGAGAGTATATGAAATGCTTGCGAGTGGATGTCCTAAAGGCAATAGGCGGAGAATGGCGTGGTGGGCACGAATCGAAAAGTCGTCATTATCACAAGGCGTTTGGCGACATGGCCCTAATCAAACCATCCCCAGCCACGCTGGAAGTCACACCGTCCGTGAAAGCGGTCTGACCGCACTTTCGCCCGCTTTAGCGAGGGTTGGGGAGTAGATTGAGTTTAAAACTATATGAGCTCGGGCCCGAACCTGACTTAAATGTCGGGCTTAAAAGAGATAAGAAGCGGGCCAGGTAAAAGGCGTAAAGAGCTCGGCCCACCACCTTGGGCACAAACACGAGGCCCGGGCCGGGACCGGGGTTCACCTCGTGGGCGGGTGGCGTAAACGTCAAGAACAGGTATTAAAGGAAAGTACTTGACTTCCCTAATTAATTCTCCACGATTAGGGAGTAGGATATTTCTAATAATTGTCATCAATTATCCTTATTAATCGGTTAATGATAAGGAAATAAAATCCCTCGCCCAATACGGGAGAAGTATGCATGTCATCATCGACTAGGAAAGTTATCCACGATCATCCATTGATTGGGTTTTAAAAAATAGGCGCGGGCCCTCGCAACCAGTAGGATTAAAAGACTTATAGCGGGCTCGGTGAAACGCCCGGGCTCCTGGCATCGGCCCCAGCGGGGAAGGACCAGGTTCATTCGCGAGTGATATTACACAGACTGGCTAAGAGCACATATCATTAAATCCAAATCAAATCAAATCTACTAATAAGGAAGTAAGATAATTCTCAATAAGCGCTCCCTAATTATCATATCAATCGGCGGTGATAGGGATAGAAATCTCTCGTGATAAGAGTCCTTATCATCATCGATTGGGAAAAACATCTATTATAAATACAGGGCCACGTTGGGGTGAAGGTAACGAGAGACATTCTCCCTCTAGCGGAGTTGATCTTTTCTTTCGTGAAAAGAGTGAAGCAGAGCATATGGGAGCAGAGGCAGGGCGAGCCCTGTAGATCCTCTTTGTTTCTTGTTTTTTGCGAGGGAGCTAGCGGCGTCGAACTGGTGTTGTGATCTCGACACACTCCATCCGTTCCCGGGTTGAAAAAAAAAGGCATCATCGGTTGGCGCGTGCGCCAGGAAACGGCGGTTCCTTGCAAATAAGGCGTCTCTCGACGTGGTATCGGCTCGGAATATAGCGGAGAGCCACGCCCGTCCTCCCGGGGTCTGAGGCCCAACGGGCGAAGTGGAGCGGTAGGCCTCGGAGAGCACGTCAGAAACGTGCGAGCGACACGAGACGAGGTGGAAACTCCGTCTCCTGGCTAACACTTGATAAGGAGATTGAGCAGCTCACGAGGCGGATCTGGGCCGCCGCGGGGAAGTGCGACCGGGGACCGGAGGCCATAACACCACCCCCTCGGGAGGCGGCCACACCTCGGCCCCTGTGGCTGCAGGGTGGGAGGCGGGGAGATCCGAGGCCAGGAGCTGGGGGGCACGGGACCTCACCTAGCCCCCCCGGGAGGAGCGCCCGGCCCGAGTATTGCACAGGGGGACATGGGAGTGAACCGACCTCTCGGCAAGGAATGGGGAGCGATCATGGGAATAGAGGTTCGAGGGTGTCAAACGGGGCTGTTGTGGCATGAAGGAAGTCGTAAAGCCAGAGCTCGACTCTATGAACACCACAGTGCAATAAGGCGAGTCACTTAGTTCCGTGAGGTGCTACACTTCCCGCTTCGGCGAAGTTGAGTCTTTTGCCAAATAGGCGTTCGATGGAACGAGAAGGATCATCGACCATCTTAACACCTAAGAACCGGATGGGGCGCACGGATATCAGGAGCCTGTACGGTGCAAAGCGGCTATCAGCTAAAGGCTCGGCGTTAGCTTGGTTTTGCAATAGAGCTCCCCACCATCGTCGATTTTTCATTTGCAGAGAGCTCTCTCCATCACATTCGTCTCCCACTTCTTGGGCCCAGGAAACATCTGAAGTAGGAGTTATCACTTGTTGACCATAAAGAGTAGAGCCCGTAAAGCACGAGGTCTTATGTCGGTTGTCTGGGAGTCTTTGAAGGTAGATATCACAGGACGAGGATTTGCTATCCTTGCGTTCATCATTTGTTTCAGAATTGCGTTCAAAGATTTGATGTTTTCCATCTCGAAGAATCTCGAAGCAAACATGGGTGAGGTGCCGTAAGCGAATACATTAATGGCGAAGCCCTTGCATCCGAGGAGAAGCTCTTGACCCCCATGGGAGAAAAGCAAGGCCCGACAACAGCGGGGCGAAGCCTTAGGAGAAAAAGAAATCGAAGAGATCCCCGAGGAGGGACGGACAAATGATCCACGAAGGCGAGAAAGCGTGGAGAGATGCTTCGGGACCACCTCGGCCCAGAGCTCACGACAACGGTGACACCTCGGGTTTGCCCAAGCGATCATTGTCACGGTCTCGCGAGGTGCGACCTGAAAAATTTACGAGATGGCCATCCCAGATGAGACGGACCCTACGAAAGAGATAACACCAGAAATGCGTGAGTTCCATAGGGACCACGGGCATCGGCGAGACGTTACCTACGGCGAAGGAAATAGAGCCACGTTGGCGGATATATCAGCGCTATGGCTGGGGTGGAGGTCAGGAAGACCACCACCACCTCGGCGAATAACTTCGACATCAGCAAACCATTGGGAAATCCATGTAGATATCGAGAGGATTTGCGGGAGGTGGGGGAGTCCGACCATGAAGGCTCATTTGTTGTAGCATCAGGTCAAGAGAGGTAATGGAAGTGCAGCCGGTGTCGATCTACTCGCACCAAAACCGCCGTAACATTCTCATATTCAAACCTAGAGGATGTCAAGCACCCCGTGACGATCCTTTGGTGATGAAGCGATTGTGGCTGCTCTAAAACAATCCACCAGGGTCGCCCATCGACAATGAGAGATTAAGCGACATCATCTTGGCGTGGCTTTCGACAGATGAGGCATCTGAGAAGAGAAGTTGGAACATGACACCCACCTGAGGTCTCAAAGAGAGGTACTACCTTTTGGGATCTAATCTGTTAGTCTGCTCGCTTTGGGAGGCTTCAGGTGTCGACGCAACGACAGTCAAGATTTCTCATAGTAGTGCCCCCTGCGCATAGCGTGTTATTGGCCGAGACCCTCAACGCCACATAAAGGCCATCCTAAAAACACACATGGTGATCAGAAGTTTCCTACCCTGACGGAGTAGGAATGGTTGAGGAACAGCGGCGTGGCTAGGGTGTTACTCGGCATCAGTAAACAAAAGCGGTCGACGACGCGCAGGCGTGAGCAACGAAACGACATGCGATGAGGTAAGCACTGCGACCTAAACCCTCGAAAGAAGCTGGAGCTGTCGCGATTGGGCGATGACCACGAACACCTCCGTGACTCGAAGCGCTGGCGGAGGCACAGAAGCGCCTCCTTATCCTTTGGCGAAGCGAAACGAGGATGTATGTAACACCGCATGGAAGCGGAGGAGACATGGAGAGTTGACCCCGCGATAATCACTCACAAACTAAATGTCAATCCATCCTTCAAACGGAGTCAAGTAAAGAAGAATTTTGCTCAGAAAATGGCGATTAATGAGAAGTGTGAGCTCCTCCGGGGCGGATCTGAGTGGGGCGTGAAAACTGGCCATGCCCTAGTGGATTTCCCTCTACCTCGAATGCGACCTTAGTAGGCGTGCGTGGCCTAGGCCGTGAACTCCTCGGCTTTGTGGATGCTTTCTCGGTTACTACGGATCGCTATATGGACCAGAGCGACCAGAGGGGCCTCCATTCGTCATGGGCCCGAGGTTATATTGCTAGGTAATGCCTTTCGGATGAAGCGGGAGCTACCTGCAGGTGTTGGTCTGAGCAGATGTTCGGAAACTAAAGGGCATCCATGGAGTATATAGATGACATGTTGGGTAAAATAAACTACGCCAGAAGACTCCATAGCTCATCACAGTGAGAGGCATTCTTGATTTTAAAGAGTACGACATGAGTTGAATCGACCAAATGCGCTTCAGTCTCAATCGGAAAATTCTAGGGTTTATAGTCAACAGCCCAGGAATGAGAGCGAGCAGGGACAAGATAAAAGCTGTGCTTGACATGCCGTCACCATCAAGCATAAAAGAAGTCTAATGCCTTATCGGAAGGATAGATGCGCTAAACCGTTTTGTATCTAGGGCCAGCGATAAGTGTCAGCCCTTCTTCTAGATTATGAAAAAAGCTTTCTAGTGGGATGCACGCTGCGAAGAAGCATTCGCAGCGCTAAAACTTTCGGGGGCCCCTGATCGTGCTCCCTTGCCTGATGATCTTCGGGTTCCTCCGGAGGCTGAAACTCTTTGCCTTGCCGTGGGAGCTGCGCGCTGGCCCCTGCCGTGAATCGGGGCCCTACCTTAGGGCCTAGACTTTTTATTTTAACCTTGCTATTTCCTGGTGCTAAGCCTAGGATTTTTGTATTGCTTCTGACATTGAATTTTCGTTGATATGTAGAGATTCATTGATTAATTTTATCGCATTTTTTATTGTTTTTCTGAATTGAGCTGCCTGGCTCCTGGTCTATCTAATTTTGCTTTGCCCGGCCCGAGCTATCTAGCTGTGGTTGTTACGCCTTTTTGGGCGGCGAAGCTACGCAAGCGCTACGGGGCTCCTGGGCTCTGGCGCTTTCCTTGGCCCGGTTCGCTCACGCAAGCGAGCTATCGGGCTCTTGAGCTATTGTTTCACTTTGAGAGGTTAAGCTTTGAAAAATTGACCTCTGCAGGGCTGGAATTTGTCAGCCTTCTTTGAGGGCCCGAGCTAAAATGGCTCATAGACTCTGAGGCTTTCCTTGAGTAGTTAAGCTGGCGCCGGAGGCTATTGGGGCTCCTAGGCTTTTCTGCCTTCTTTGAACTGAGCTAAAATGGCTCCTGGGCTACAAGGCCTCCACGACGGGTTAAGATCTAAAAAGCAGGCCTCTTGGGCTCCACAGTGTGTGTCTTGAGTTGTTACTGCCTCCAGAAACCCATTTAGGCTGTTAAAGTAGTGGCCGGGGCTCTTGAGATTTGTGTGCCTTAGAATACCGCCTCCCCACAAGCTATTTAGGCTCTCTTAAACTAAGCTGTTAAGGCTCTTGGGCTATTGTGCCTTTTGAGCTGTTCTACCTCTTGAGTTGTTTAGGCTCTCTTAAAGCGAAATTTATTAGAGAGTGCAGTATTATCACGCTTTTGAAGCGATTAAGGCTACAAAAAGTGACCTCTTGGGCTATTGTGCCCTCTGAAAGGCTATTTAAATACTCAGCCCGGAGCTCTAGGGGCTCCTGAGCTATAAGGCCTTTTTGAGAAGCGATTAAGCTACGAAAAAAGCGAAGCTAGGCTGACTATGGTATTGACTTGATATTAACTGGGGCTAAAATTTGTCACCTTCTGACGAGAGTAAATGGCTCTGGCTACAAGGCTTTCCCTTGGCTTGATTAAGCTCTAAAAAAGCGAGCTCTTGCAGGGCTCCCCAGGCTTTGCCTTCTCTAAGCTAAGCTAAAATGGCTCACAGGGCTACAAGGCGCCCTACACTGAGTAGTTAAGCTCTACGAAAAACTAGCTCTGCAGGCTCTGTTGTGTGCCTTCTAGGCCCATTCACCTCCATTTGTTTAGGCTTTCTCAAACTGAGCTGTTGAGGCTCTTGGGCTATTGTGCCTTTTGAGGAGTCAAGCTCTACAAAGAGCGAGCTATTGGGCTCTGGGCTATTATGCCTCGAAGAGGTTGTTTCTACGAAGCGCGAAGCTACCGGGCTCTGGGGCTGAGGCTTTTGAGGCGGTTAAGCTCTGGCCGAGCTGTGGAGCCGGGCTATTGCGCGCTACGGGCGGGCTAAAATGGCTCCTAGGATACAAGGCTTTCCTTGTTGGTAGAAGTTTCTTTAGAACCAGGTTGCCAGGATTGTAATTCTTGGGTTTGACCCTTCGATCATAGTATTTTGCTGTCTTTTTGTGATAGTCCTCAATACACTTCAGGACCTGCTCCCGTTTTTCTTCTAGGAGGTCCAGGTTTAGGTGAAGAACCTCCTCGTTGTGTTCGGCACTTGCGAATTCAATCCTTTGCAGCACATCGGAGCCTCGCATTAGAGACTCTTGCCGATTGCGAGGCGAGAGCGAATGGGGTCTCTTGAGTTGCTGACTTGCGCGTAGTTCTGTGTGCCCATAACACCTCGGGGAGGTATTCTACCCATTTCCCTTTAAATCTTCTAATTTAGTCTTCAGTGCTGCCTTGAGAGTCCTTATAGTGACCTTTGCTTGCCCATTGGGTACGTGGATGGTACGGAGATGAGTAGTAGGTGTTGGTCACGAGCTCGGCGAAATCCACGAACTTAAGTTGTCGGTTGTTTCCCATTATCAGACACGAGAGACCTCGGGATCCCGAACCTGCATATTATAGAACGCCAGACGAAGTTATGTACCTTATGTTATGTGATTGTTGCTAAGGGTTCGGCCTCGACCCACTTGGTAAAATAGTCCATGACCACAATGATAAATTTGCATTGGCTCCTTCCAAAGGGTAGGGGTCCTAAGATGTCTAGCCCCCATTGCTGAAAAGGCCAGGGGCTCGTGATTGACGCCAGTGGCTCAGATGGGAGATGAGAGATCTTGGCATGCTCTTGACAAGCTTTGCATTTTCTGACCAATTCTATTGCGTCTTTGAGCATTATGGGCTAGTAATACCCCTGCCTCAAGGTTTTTCCTGCTAAGGTCCAAGCTTCGATGTGGTTGCCACAAATGCCTTCGTGTACCTCCCTGAGTATGTAATTGGTGTCTTCCTTCCCTACGCATTTAAGAATGGGCGTAGAGAAGCCTCGTTTATAAAAGGTCCCAGATGAGCGATTGAATCTGCAGGCCTTGCTACGAGTTTGGATGCCTCCTTTGGGTGCAAGCAGCGTATTTCCTTCCACCAAGTAATCCCACATGGGTCCATCCGGCTGATTCGGACATCCGCCGGGAGACTTCTCAGTTGTCAATGCTGCGGGGGTTACGAGGTGCTTTCGACATGTATCGATCTGCCCTAGGTCTTCTTGTGAAGTGTTGCGAGTTTACAAGGCATGGCTCGAGGTGTCTACTCTTGGTGGTACATGTTTGACCTGAACTTGTATGAACTTTTAATTCTAGCACACAAGGATCATCTTCTAAACTCGGCCGTAGGAGTCTTATGTCACATTTTACTACTAATTAGAAGTCATTGCTCACTTCGGTGATCGACTTCCATGGGTGGGGCGGAGGTTCGCGCCCGACTATGATAGCCTCGCATTTTGGCACTCATTATTAAGAGGCTTGGGCCAGGGTGGGGCATATTCATCTATCTCATCTAGAGAGGTCAGGATTAGACCTGCACCGCTTCCTTGAGCGTTGGCGGTCCCGTCCATGGATAACCTCCATAAGTCGGAGTGGGTTAATTCTTTGGTAGGTTTCTTTGGGGTGAAGTCCATGATGAAATGCGCGAGATCTTCCACTTTTAATGCGTCGCTTGGCTTGTATCCAGATGAACTCATAGCTCTATAGTAGCCGCTTTATCAGTCTTGAGGTTTAGTTTGTGCGATATTTGCTTCGCCGGATATTATTCGGTTGGGACTTTGATGATGTGAGCTTGGAAGTAGGTTGGAGTTTACGGATGTAGTTACTAAACGCTAGGATCGGCTTCTCCGCTCTTTGGATACTCTCCTCTGCTCCTCTTGAGCTCGGCTACAATAGTAGGCGGGCTCTTTGCACCACATCCCATTCTCGACCCGGGCGGCACTGGTTGAGAAGTGCGAAGCTTGACCCGGGTGGGAGTGAAATTCTCCCTCGGAAGGGCTTGCAGACGGGAGGCGCTCGGGTAGGTTTTGAGCGGAGTGAATGCCTCCTTGGAATTGTCATATAAGTCACTGGGGCCTTTCATGACTTGAAGAAAGGGTGACATTTGTCGGCCTTGGACACAAAGTGACCGACCGCGGTTATTCTTCAGTTGAGTTGAATGTCCTTAATGTTTGAAGGTGAGCATGTCGGGCGCGACCTTTATCTTGTGGGTTTGTATTCCTTATGTTTATTTGTAAGCCCGAGAACTTCCGTGAGGCTCAGGCGCATTTAGGGTTAGCTATGTTGTAGCTCTTACCCGGGATGCGGGCCTTGGCTGGAGTGGGTTATGGAGCTCGGCCTTAGCGATTTTACCAGCATGTCGTCTATATGCCTCCGCCGATTAACCGATAGCCACGGAACATCTTGTTCACCCGGCTTATGGTAGGTGGCTCTGGATTCTTGGTGAAAGGGCATCACAATAAAGTAGGTTCCTTGCCTAAGCGAATGAGGTCTTCTCTTGATGCCGTTGGGATCCATGCGATATGGTTGTAGCCCAGCTAAAGCGTCCATATGGCCCCCAAAGAAGTTCATGACCAACGATTGGCGTCTACTATGAAATTCGTCAGGAGTAGAGGAAGCTATCTTTGGCGAGGCCCTATTGATATCTTGTGAAATAGATGCAAAGTACGCCATTCTTGGATTTGCTTTTGACAACTTGATATTAGCCGATCCTCGGGATATTGACCTCCACGATTGAATTTGCTTGGAGGAGCTTGCCAACCTCTTCGTCACGCCCCACGCCGTTACGTGAAGCTCACATTCTTTGCTTGGCGGCGGAAAAGGCGAAGTTGGCGTTTAACACGTGGGTGATGCTGGCTGGTCGATTCACGTATTATTTCACCTTCGGCCCGAACACCTCAGTGTGCTTTAAAAAGTGGATGAGAAGGCTTCTTATGTCTTTAGCTAGCTTAGACCCTATGTAGACGAGGTGTTTTGGCTGGTCGTCAAGTTTGTATGGGCTCACAGTTCTTCGAGGGGCGCGGGTGTGGTGCTTACGTCATCTGCATGTCGGCGTCCATGTAAATATTGTCAACCGTTTTTGTTTCATTGTGATCTTTGAGTAACACTCCTTGGTATCTTGTTGGTTTCCTCGAACCATTCTACTCATTCTTGGTTAGAATTTGATAACCATGTGGTGAGGCGGAGGATGGCCACTATAGTATTGAGGGCACACTTGGTATAACATGTTATGGTGATGGGGCATCTCTTGTGAAATCTTACTATTGTTGTAGCACGACGGGAGTCTCCCAGAAGTGAGCACTAGCGACCCGGTGGCACTCTTTCTCCCACCCCGAGTCCACGTGGGTAGGCGTTGACTGGCTCTAGCTTCTCCCTTCCAATGCCCATTTTGAAGGCGATCGTTCAGTGATGGTGGTAGAGCTTCATTGTCGGCAAGGGACCCTATGGATTGTTTTATTGACTACGACGACCCTTATCACTAGTGGATCGTCATGGGGATGCTGGCAACCTTCCATGTCGGAGTTCGAAAAGGTTATGGTGATGTCCCGTGCGAGTTTGGATGGCCTTATTTAATGCTTCCACCGATCGTCTTTTTGCATGAATGGGCCTTCACGGTACAGTTGGACTCGCCCTGCCGAATCCTCCAGGAGATCACATGGATTTCTCCGAGGCGGGTTAGTCTTGGTGGGATTGGCTGACGAGGTGGTGGTGGCTGCACCTGGTCCTGACCTTTTGAAGCCACGTAACGACGAAGATGCCCACGTCGGATCAAATACTCAATTTCTTTCCTCACGGATAAATTAATGAGTTTGGGTCATCACATGATCCTATGGAACTCCACAGTCTTTGGTATTGTCTCTTTCTTTGATTTGATATAAGGATGGTCATCTGAAATTTTCATGTTGCGCCAGTGGGACACAGCGACCCGAGGGTTGTCGAGGGGGTGGTGCGGGAGATGAATCTTGCTTCTTGTGGCCCAGGGTACAGGTGGTCCCAGGTGGTCTCTGACGGTTCCATACCTCTTCAGGATTGCTCTTTTCTCTATTCCTCCTCGGGATCGTCCTGTCTCCACACCTCCACGGGGCTTCATTCCCTTTTCTTGTGCAGCCATAACTCTTCTCCGTTTAAGTGGAAGAGCTCTGCACCTTCAGATAAAGAGAGGGCTTCTTCAGATTGTTATACTTCTATTTTGCAGCGAACACATGCCATGCTTACACGAGGGTTTTGAGATGAGCATCAGGTCTTCATTTGCACCTGATACCTGCGATGAAAGCGTTGATGGCGAACTTCTCGTTTAGAATATCTACCTTTAATATTTCAGCGTTGAATCTCCCGAACATATAACCTCGGAGACTCTCACTTGGTCCTTTATAGTCGGAAAGGTGGTAACTTGGCTTCCTGTACATCCTAGCCCCGATAAAGTAGGAGACAAATGCGATGGAGAGCTCTGTGAATGATGAGATTGAAGATGACGGAAATACAATTCGGCGGGCGTCTTGGGCCCTTTAGTGATAGGAGCTCGCCAGTATGGGGTCCTAATATCCCGTCGCGACTCCATCTAGTTTTTATATGTATTATGGTGATCTGTTGGTCTTTCGTTAAAACGGCGTTTCGATCTGCCGGCGTCGGCTTTGGGAAAAGTGCGAAACACCCAGGCGCAGATAGGGGATTGAGTTTATTGCACGGGGCACGTCCATGAGACCAGAAGCTGGCACTTTAAACAGCCGTATGGGTGGTACATTGTTGAATGTCCACTAAACCTGCTCCATGGCCGCTCTGTCTCGTTGATAAAGGATACAGGCCCATCGCTCTGTTGTCCTACCATGCACCTCTCCTCATTACGATTCTCTCCGTGGGGTTTTGTGAGGTCATGCTCATGTGGCTTGGCTAGTTTACGCTTCTCCATTTTGGCTCTCGAGGAGGTCGGGATGTTCTTTGTTCCTTCTTGGGTAATGATGTTTGGCCTTCTCGGGTGCAGCCGCCTCTTGGGGGCCTTTGTATTTGCTGGTGAGTTGCTCCAAGCCCTCTCCCTTAAACGTTGGTTGGAGAGACGGAGCGCCTCCATCTCGTCGGTATTGGCGTGTAGAGTTTCCTACCACCATGTTGGAGTTGGCTATTCGTTGCGCTAGCGGTCTTGCATCCTTGGGGGATTGGCGTGGCTCTTTCTTGTGTTTCGAGTTGATACCATCAGTCACTGAGAGATTAGCTTTACTAGTAAAGGAATCGTCGTTCCCACAGACGATGCCAAACTGATGATGCATTTTTCAACCAAAACTAGGCTGGAGCTTGTTGGAATTGTTGGTAGGTCCTTGACTCTGATATTAGGGCTCCTCTGCAAAATTAAACAAAAGGGTTGGAAGGGATCGTATTTAGCTGTAGATGCCTAAGTCAGTTCTTCAGTTGGAAGAAGATCATTGCTTAGGAATGAATTTTTGTGCGTACCTTTCACCGTGGGGTGACATTATTTATAATGAATGATCGGGATAACTTTCCCAGTTGGATGATGATACGAATCTTACCACATTGAGTGAGGGTTTTCTTTCCTTATCGTTAACCGTTAATATAATGGAATGTTGATGGATTGATTATTGAAATATCCTACTTCCCTAATTAGTGGAGATTTAATTAGGGAAGTTGGGTGCTCGCTACGGGTTCTTTGGATGTTTCACGTCATTTGCTTCTTAAGGCGAGATTGAATGGGTCTGACCTACGACCTTAGTGTTTGGGCACATGTGGTGAAGTACAGAGCTCTTTTACGTCTTTTACTAGACACCTTCTTTGCTCTCTTTTTAAGCGATATTTCGAGCTTGTGGGCACGATGCGCCTATAGTTTTAAACCCATTCAATTTTAGTAATTATAGAAAGTACGTGCAATGTCTTTAAGTACTTCCTATCATATTTTTGCAAAGTTAAGTCCAATTAATAAAGGATTTTTTTTTTTTTGAAAAGGAGTTAATAAAGTTTAATATTGATTGCTGCTTAATTCAGTGGGACGATTGTTTTTCATAAATTAAAGTAGTTAATTTATATAGAATATTAAAAGTCAATACCGTGTGATTAATCCAGCAACTTTCCACACACATTTTATTTTATGGCAGATTTTATTTTTATTTTGAAATTTGTTATTAATAATTAGATTTTGGCAATGTCTAATAAAAATGACGTGAGTTTATATTTTGAAATAAATTTTGACTTAAGTCATGTAAATTGGTTCCCAGGCCCCGCATTGTAACAATGGGTAAATTACACAAGTAATCTTGCCTAAAAATAAATCAACTTCAATGCAAAAACAACAGAGTGAATATCCATGAGTTAAAATGGAAGAAATATAATGTGACTTTCTTCATACACTCTTGACTTATATTTGGATATATATAACTATTTTGTTATTAGAAGAAATTCCATTTGATTTATATGTGAAATTATACATAGCATAACTTGTTGATGGAGAAACTAAACTTGATTCTCGACTTCGTTTTTTATATGGATCTTTCCATATTTTTGGGATATTAGGAGAAATTAAAGATTTTTAAACAATGAATGTTATGGTGGAAGAGAATTTTGTTGCTGCAATTAGGGTTGCAACACGGGTGGATTGTTTTAGTCAAGTTGAGAGTCAATCTAAGACAAACCTGAACAAGAAATACATGAACTCGAATATAACCCAACCTCAATTCCAACTCGATGAAGTACCTTGAGCTCAGCTTGAGTTGAAATCATGAAAACTCGGGCTAGTTTTTGTTAGTCAGGATTAATCATGTTTATCGGGTTGGAGTCTGTTAGGTCAGATTGAGTTAAAAAAATTATTGAATTATGAAACTATTTGACAACTTTATATAAATTACAAAATGATTAATTTAATGAAATACAAAAAAAAAAAAAAAGGAAAAATATTTTAAATACATTAGCTTGAAGAAAGCGCAATCCCATTTAATCCGATGAGGACAATAGTAAAATGAAGTAGAAAATGTCGAAATAGTTAAAAAAAAGAGAAGGTTTTTTTAAGTTCTCATTCCAAAATTTCATTCCTAGAATATCCTTTACGTCCCCGTTCTTGCAAAATGGGGTTTCTTTATTTACGAGATGCTACTTCAGATGAAAATCCTATTGATATAAATTGATTTTTGCTTATATATCATCTCTTCTTCAATCTTATTCTTGTTTCTTCTGAATTTAGGTGTGAGTTCTCTCGATGAGGAAGTCCCGCATTGTCTAAGTTAATATATATGTATATATGGTTCGGGTTGGATTGGGTTACCAGAACCATTAGTGCAAGCCCAATCAGAATTTAAATCACATTGATAAAATTGAACCCAAGCCTAACCGAATTATAAAAAAGCAATGCCCACGTCTGCCTAAATATCAGGTTGGGTTAACCCGCCTAAGTTGTAGCCCTAGCTACAATAGAACCCTTAGATATTTGTAATCAAAATTTTAGTGGAATGAAGAAATTTGAAAGATCTGTTTATGGAGAGCATTTGGTTAGCAAAGTCATGAAATTTTTTTGTGATATAGGCGAGTAGGGAGACATTCACTGCAGCATTAAAGGCCATGTGTTTGAATCACACTCATAGCACCAATTGTTACGAGAAAAAGAAACCACACACCCCACCAAAAATATGGAAAGATCTTTATCAAAAACAAAGTCGAGAACCAAGTTGAGTTTCTCCATCGACAAGCTTTGTTATGTATAGGTCTATATGTAAATCAAATTGAATTTCTTCTTATGCAAAAATAAGGTTATAATATACCCAAATATAAAACAATTGTAATTGTCATTATTTTAGTGTTATTTTTAAAAATAATGATATCATATACTAACTTAAGAGATTAAATAAAGATGACATACATCATATAAAAAATATATAATTGGAAATGCTAGTTTTAGATTTATAGTGTCATTTATTTTAAAAGTGAGACCATATGAAATTAAAAATAAAAATTGTGTTAGAGTGCTTAGATGGTGCTAATTTTAGATTATGGTGTCTTTTTTTGAAAGTGTCACCATATTGAAAAAATATTTTTTGATTTTAGATTTATGGTGTCATTTTAGGAAAGTGATACCATATACAACATTTTTGATTTTTTAACCCAATGGTCATTTTATTATATATACTAATTAGGAATAGAATGTAAAAAGCTTATTGTTTTTGCATATCACTAATGATCATATCCTACATTCAACCAAAAATGTGATATAATAAATAATGAGATATATTATCCAAAATCTTTTTATATATTTTTTATCATAGTATATATTAATTAAACATTTTTTCCTAATCAGCTAGGTGTCAAATTAATAACGTTAGAACAAGATCTAATTTCATACCAAACTTTACTCAAATTACATGAATATCATAATTCAGAAATGTAAACTATGTAGCAAACTATCAGATTTCTTACCAATGCCAGCCTAATATCTCATTAATTAGAATCAGAAATGATATAATCTGATCTTTTGTTATAAGATAAATGTACAATAGATTTTGTTATTATGAAATGGATATTCCTAGGATGGACTCACTTTAAATGTCTACATTTTTGCCTTTCAAATTTAAAATTTAAGTCTCAATTTCATTTCAATATTTTAAGTTTTATAATTTCAAAAATTAAGTGCCACACGATTTCAAAATTCAAGTCCCCTCAATTTTTAATTTCAAATTTTCAAGTTTCCAATTCCCAAGTACCAATTTTCAATTTTAAGAGTAAAGTGCCCTAATTCCAAGTCTCTCAATTTCAAATTTCAAATTTTCAAGTTTTCAATTTAAAATTCAAGACACCAAATTTCCAACTTAAATTTCCTAAATCTCAAATTTCAAAATTAAAAATTATCAATTTCAAAATTCAAGTGCCTTAATTTCAAAATTTAAGTCACCCAATTTCTAATTTCAAAATTTTAAATTCCAAATTACAAATTTCCAAGTCTCAAATTTATAAAACTTAAGTTCTTAATTTCAAAATCCAATTTCCAAAATCCCAATTCAAAATTCTCAAACTTAAATTTCATTTCAAAATTCTCAATTTTCAAACTTCCAATTTCCAAAATTTCAATTTCAAACATTTCAATCATATGATTAATTCTACAATTTCGATAAAATGAAATCTTGTGGAACTAATTTGAGTAACAAATAAATGAGTTTGGGTGGGGCCCAACATTTCATGTATCCTTTTAATAAGTAATATGACATCTGATATATAACCTAAAATTCTAATTGATTTTGAATATTTTGTATTTTATTATCACACCAACATTGTTTCAATCGATAGCGCTTAGATATGCCAGCTCAAGTACATTTTCTTATCGACTTTACTTTATTATTTATTTATTTATTAATTATATATATTTGGTGTTATTGTATTATTACTTGTTTTTTTTGGCATCCATTGATCGATTAGTTAAACGTATTTTCGTAGTTTGTTTAGTAAAGGCCTTTAGGGGCTTGGGGGAATGCAATAACTTCGTCGTCTGCCACAAATGTCGACCCTAGACCTAGATTAGGTTTTCTAAACACGCCTTTTGTTATCGGGTTACGTTTTATGGTTTTTCTTTCTTACATTTTGTTTTCATTTTAAAATAAAACAAAAATAGTAAAGCGACTCAAACCTTTTTAAAATAGTTTTTTCAAAAATAAAAACTAGTATCACCTTTTTAGTAGGAAACACATAATAGTAAAAAATGCGAGGCCCACATCAGGACATCGAGGAGGGAGGGGTCTCGGGTTAGTCCTTGATGTGAGTATTTATTACATTATGACAGGAGCTTAGTTGTCGAGAAGATATATAAATATAAATATTTAGTTAAAAAGACATCAAATAACCCTACATTTGCCAGAATCTAACATTTCCCATGTTTTCTTGAAAAGACCCTTCAACTAAAATGTCAATCTCCATTTCATATATGTACATTGTTTGTAAAAAAATATATTTGCAGAGAAAATAAAAAAGCATTTATTTTTATCAAAATCATGCCAAAAATTAATGGATAGTAAATTTTAAAAAATTGATTTTTCAAAGTAACTTTTTAATCAAATCACCATATAAATATAAATATAGAGATGACTTGACGTTACTAAATTTCATACCCCATAACAAAATGGGGTGGCGTTTGATTCAGATATCGTCTTATGTTAATGATGTTTTTGTTGTTGATTAATATTGATTCTATTCCTCTTTGGGCAGGCCTTTTTACGAAGCTATCGAGCAATGAGGTGCAAAAATTTGTTCACAACTCAAAATCCTTCGTTTTGCGTTCAAACTTTGAACTCCGATCCTCGTACAGCGGCGGCCGACCTCAAAGGCCTCGCCGGAATCTCCATAGACATGGCAAAAGCCAGTGCTAAAGAAACGGCGACTTTGATCTCCTCTCTGGTGGAAAACTCCAGCGATCCGAAGCTTAAAGGGCGCTACCAGACTTGTGCAGAAAACTATGATGATTCGATAGATTCATTGGATGATTGTACTAAATCTGTGTCTTCTGGGGATTATAATAGTTTGAATTTCCAAGCGTCTGCTGCCATGGATGGACCTGTGACCTGCTTGGATAGCTTCGATGGACCACCGAAAGACCCATCTCAGCTGCCCAGTAAGAGTGAAGATTTGGAACATCTTTGTAGCATCATTTTGGCTATCTCTAAGCGTTTGATTGGATGAAGTACAACATTAAATTAATATTCAAAATGTCCACTCCCTCTTTCTTTTCCATTATATTAATAATAATAATAATGTGGGTTTTTACATCAATCTTATGGTATTAATTTGGTCTTAGTCAAGTGGTAAAAGGGGTGATGGAAACCCTATATAGAAAAGTTGAAAAATCAATAGTTGATGATATAATTCTGTCTATCATATAAAAACATATTAGTACTGCAGTTTTATTGCCCACAAGACTTGATTACTAGAACAACTTATCAAAAATACACTGTCCTCCATATAGTCATGGTATACATACGTAAAATTTTCTTTAAAATTCTAGGCAGCCATGATATATATTAATTTCTTGTCATGTATTAAGACTTATATTTAATTTTTGCTACTACAATTAGAAGCATATTTTGTTAAGTTCGCAAAATTCAACTTCTCACAATTATTAGATTATAAGAAAAATTATATAGACATCCCTTCAGGTATTTGACATTATACTTTAGTTCTCCTACGATTAGGAAATTACAAGGATTCCCTTCCTTTAGTTTATCCGTCAGTGATAATTAGAAATTATGTTGAAAAATAAAAATTCTCTTGGGTCATTTATATGTTGAGAAAAAAAAGAAAAGAAAAAGAAAAGAAGAGAAGAAGAAAAAGAAAAAACTTGGCCATATTCTCTTATATATATTTTGTTTTTAATATTAAAAAGTTCACTCCTTTTCTTTTCTTAATCATTTTTTTATCTTCTTCTTCCTCTTCTCTGATTTGACAATCTAGAAATCAAAGTTGGGGACATAGTTAGTTTTGTCATGAATTCTTGATCGCCAAACCATATATTTATAGTCTAACAATATCATAAATATGTTATGAATCCCAAAATATTAGACCCGAATCATGCACAATAGGCAAACCCTAAAAATCATGCTTCTACCCATTTAATTCAAGAGATATAAAGTTTGTATAAAAAAAGCGTACCTGTATCCATTGTCGGAAGTTATCAAATTAACGGATGAGTTAGATCTTCCAAATTCGATTACGACCATAATGACAAGAGTTTGCCTCTCATCTAGTGATGAAGTTGTAGAGAAGAAGAAGAATTAGGGGGTTTTCATTGTGAATTAGGGATGCATGCATGCAATATTTATCACCCAGTGTTCGTATTATGTTAGATATTTCTAATTTGGCCTAAATCAAATTGAAATATGCTCGTATATATCCACACATTAGTTCTATGATAATTATACCCTTAAGCCAATGACATAATTCCAATTAGATGACTTTAGTTAAGCTTAATTAAAATTGATAGCATAAACATATTTAATAATTACATATGTGGCCCCACAATAATTATTGAAGAATTCCAACAATCTCACATTGGGCCATATATGTAACCTTATAAATATGTTCAACCAAATGAGCTCAAAATTTGCTATCATAACCTTAGGATACACCCGAAACAATCTTGTCCATTAACTATATCGACATAGGATCAAGACGGTTTTTGTTACCGTTAACATAACTATAAACTCATCAATGGTCACTTACATAAAAACAATCATGGATGTTTATTTCTACACAAAACAATCATAAAGAAAACAAATGCCATAGATCAATCATGGATAAAGTAGGTGTGAAATTACATGCAATGTGATCTCTACATGTTTATTTCAAGCGATCAAACTTAATTCTTTAGTGAGATCATGATAGATTCGGAGTAAAACCCAAACATAAACTTTATTACGTAGAAAATATCCATAAATATGTGTACAACTAAATGAAACCCAAATACAAACTCCCACTTGCTTGAAATTACATAGCCATCCAATTAATCGACACCATATGAACATTGTGCTCCTTGAAAACTTTAGGTGGTAAACCTTTGTTACGGAGGAAGTGGTCCCTTGATTATGGAGTTCGTGTCAATGTGCTAAATAGACATTTGACCACTTTGAACCCTCTCCCTAACAACTAGGAACTTCATGTCAATATGCTTTGACTTAGTCATACTCCTATTATTAGTGGAGTGCAAAAATAGTTAATTTATTGTCACAATATAATTTAAGTAATCTTTCAATTCCTTACAATTTCTCACAAGCAGCCCTAGTGACAAAGTTCCTCGATGAATCCCTTAGTTTGATGCCTCGTGACATGCTATATACTCTACTGTCATGGCATCCAACAAAATCGGAGTTTGAATACTCAATGATCTCCAAATGATCTGATCTTCTATATGTGAGCATAAAATGCTTTGTTCTTTGTAAATACATAACCCGTTTGGTTGCTTTCCAATGATCCATGTTAGAGTTACTTAAATGTTGTAAAATCCACACAATATACATCATGTCCATACGGCGTGCATACTTGAGCATAATTCGGACTTCCTATTCTTGTGGACCAGGAATCTTCCTCATTTCTTGGACCCCGTCATTCTTTAGGCATTTATTGAAGCCCCGGACTTGTCTCCTTTAGCGTGGGGTGTCATGTGGTTTGCATTCCAGGTATGCCCAATTTCTTAAGTACCTTATCGATATATGACTCCTTTGTGATAATCCGAGAATACCCCGAGAATGATCTCGGTGGATTTGGATCCATATCTGAGGCGTCACGAGGTCTTTCATCCTCAAAAAGATTTGATAGAAATCTCTTAGTGTCATCTGATAAACATATCATTTATGACAACAATATATCATCAATATACAAAACTAAGAAAAAAATATTTCACTCCCACTTTGAACTTGTGATACACATAATCTCAACGATGTTTATCTCAAAAAACTAAACGAGGTAATCTTGTACTTAGAGATTTGTGGTACCATTGTGAATGCTTGCGAATACATAAATGGTTTTTGTCGGTTTGCAAACCACTCTTTGGGGTCTCTGACACAAAGTTTTCTGAATACCATATAAATTGTTTTTCAATGTTGCCGTGAGAAAGCGATGTTTGACGTCCATTTAATGCATTTCAGATCAAAAAATGCAACAAGTGTCATAATTGTTCCTAGCAGTTTTTCAATGAAGTAGAACTCTCTTTAAAAAGCGATCCCAACTATGAGGTGGAACTTTTCATGGCTTGACGAAAGATGATTGGATCATCTTCTAAAATTCCATAGTTTTCCTCATGTTCCCTGAGAAATATCATAAGATCACTCAATATTGCTTTTTCTCCTTCTCTATTGGACTATCTAAATGACACATGTTGAGGATGTTGATTTTGTTCCTCAAGAAAAACTATCTTATCTTGAATGAGAGTAGGAACAATTGTATGAATTAGTTTAGGAAGAGAAACCAATTCTTATTCAAGGAACAAAAGCCACTTTATTTTTATTTCTCTCCCCAGAACTTCGATATCTCAAAAGAATGTTACAGTTATCGTCTGAATATTTCTAAGTATGAGAATCATAAAACTTAAATCCCTTTAATGCATTTCCATATGGAAATTAATAAAGTAGCTACTCATAGTTTGGGTTCCGATTTATTTTCATTTGACTGACAGGGCCATACCTCGATTCGACATCCCCGAACATGCAAATGCTTTAATGAAGCTTCTGCTTATCGAAAGTTGTGTTCTTGTAAGGCGCACTGGAACAACTCTATTTAGAATATTGGTTCATTTGTCTTATACTTCACCACGAGTGACTCACGGTAAAGGTAGAATGACTAATCGGGTTCCTTACCCTTATCCTTAAGAAGTCATATTAGTCTTTCAAGCTGCACCGTTCATGCTAAGAGTGATCTGACATGGTGTAATGTGGAACCAGGCCACATATTACTCCCAGGTGTCTAGCAAATGGTCATGATGTTGTTCATGATCCATCAAGTCTGCCATAATGTTTTTATCCTTTTATTGAGTTAGTTCTCAACTTCAACTTTAAAATGTTTTGAACACATTCAAGGATTGTGATTTCTCATGAATTAGATATAGGTAGTCATATCTTGAGTAACTGTCTATTAAAGTTATGAAATATTATTGACCATACTGAGAAGCCATAGGGAATGACCCACATATATCTAAATGTATTAATGTCAAAACTTTCAGAGACCTATTGGCACTTAATCACTTAGTTTTAGTCCGCTTTCCCTTTACACATTCAACACAAACATCAAAGTCTATAAAATCAAGGGAATCGAAGAATCTATCGAGACATAAGATGTAGAACTCTATTTCTAGAATGTGGCCTAATCCCTTGTGTTATAATGAGGTTGAGTTTTCTTTATTTAAATTGAATTTAGTACATCGTGATTTCACATGTAGGGTTTCATTATAGGATGCAACAGTTTCAAGCATATATAGGTTATTATAAGCTTTTAGAAAACTAGTACCAACAATATTCGAATTTAAAGATAAATAAAATTGTTTGTTTCCAAATGAACCAGAATAAAAATTTGTCAATAAAGCTAAGGCAAATTCTGTCTAAAAGAAGGAATTTAACGAAAGTATCTTTTAAATTCAAATAAAATTCAGCTCCTAATGACAACCTAAAGTGCTTTATTGTCTTTGTATATTCATTCTTTGTATATCCTTCCTTATTGCAAAATAAACAATCTTTGTTTTCTCATGTTGTTTCTTTTGGGTTGGATCCTTATCAACAACTTTCATATTCTTTCCTTTAATGCCCTTATCCTTATTTTTCGGGGTGGTAGCCAAATTGGCACCTTCAGTTCTGTCTTGCTTGAGTTTGTCTTTCTCTTGTACACTGTCTGAAATAGGCTCATTAAAGAACCATTTTCCTTTAGCGATTTATGCTTGACCTTAAACTGGTTATATTGTGTAGGACGTGAGAGCAATACTAGATGCACCAGTATGTCATCAGAAAACTAGAGCTTTAAAGCTTTAAGTTTTGAAGCAATATGATACATTTCCATTATGTGCTCCCTTACATTACCTTTGCCTTTATACTTCATGGAAATCAAGCGCAACAAAAGTGTGCTTGTTTCCACCTTATCAATCTTTGTGAATCGATTTTTTTTGTTTTTAAATTTCAATAAGGAATTCTTTTGCATTGGTAATTTCCTCATATACGACACCCCTAAATGCCTCTGGAATACCGCGCTTAATGATCATGAGACTCATGTGATTTGAGTGCTCCTACTTCTTATAGTTCATTCTATCAATAGAGGAACTCGAATCTATAGGAGTAGTGGGATGTTTTATCTGAAGTGCAAGTCTAGATCCATGCAGCCATGAACAATAAAAATGTTCTCTTTCAATCCTTAAAGTTAGACCCATTGAATATAAGAATGGAATTTAGATTAGCAGACATATTAGCAACACTAAATGTATAGAGAACAAACAAATTCAAATAAACAAGCTCACATTAATTAACTAAGTATAATAAAAGAAACAAATTCAAATAATGGTTAACCCCATATCAAGATACCCAACACAATATTAATATAAAGTCTTTGGACAATAATATTAACTGTAAGCGGTATACTTGTTGTAACAATCAAATATAGACAATAATTTATGTCAAATAATAGGCCTATCTTTGGATCGATGTATCATTCACATGTAAAACCCAATAATTGTCACATATTTATTACCACATGTATGTGTGTAATTTGAACAATTAATAACCTTCATTTGGGTCAACTAATACCCACGTGAAACAACACACACAAACATCCAACATCCCTTTTGAACTATTTCCACAAGAGAGGTCACTTTGGTGACATCTTATTTCAATGAGTTAAATGAAATGTTGAACAGCTTATAACAAGTCAGAACTAAGGTGCCGTATTTGAATTCAATTGTTCCTTAATTTTTTACTTTATCTTTCAATTAAATATTTAAATAAAATCAAATAAAAATTGAAAGATTTATATCTTAGGGTAACATATAACATATATATCCTAAAATTTTGGATAAATATATATTCCAAAAAAAATATCGATATAAATTACACAAAAATTGAATATTCAAGGAATAACTCATTCCTCACTTTTCCAAAATATCTTGACAACCTAACATAGTAGATCCAATAAAAATATTTAATAATAATAAAATATTCAATTATGAATCACAGCTAAAACTGAATCTGTATTCAAATTCAAAACAAAAGATTTTTATTTGTGAAAAAATCTAAAGTTTAAATATGAAACCGAATAAATTAACCATATATATATATATATATTCTAGGAAAAACTTATAGGTGAATGGCGAATCAAGACGAATCACGGAAGTAGGTGAGAACGAAAAAAAATTATAATGAAAAGTGTTGAAAGATAAAGAAGAAAGAAAAGAGATAATAGAGATAATTTAAAAAGAAAACTGTATTTTCATTCTTTTAGAAACCCATATATAGTATTACGATCGTAATACCGTGAATAGTATTCGCTGGAAGATAAATGTGTGGTTATTCACAGTTATCATTGAATCATTTATAACACTCCCCTGATAAATGTGTGGTCATTCACAGTTATTAGTGAATCATTTATAACACTCCTCCTTGAATGACCATCACTAGATTGTTAGTACTACCCCATTAAAAACCTTGCCAGTAAAACTCAGTGGGACAAAGCACGGGCGAAGGGAAAAAAATCTGATATCTAACATCTTTATTCATACTCCCACACAGTAGTGACGGCAACTATATTTTCTTCAACATTTCAATTTGAAGATCTTTAAGATAAGCGCATGCCAACTTAAAGTAAGTTTCTTGAATGTTGTTACCAGAAAATTTGGGCTTTATTAAATAAATCTGCTAACTTATCATTGGACCTTATTTGTTGCATATTAATTTCACTATCTTTTTGAAGTTCATGAGTGTAGAACTTTGGCGAAATGAGCTTAGTTGATCACACTTTAATATATCACTCATTTTAATTTGTGCTGACTCACGTACGGCGTTGTCTTCATATAATACTGTTGGATTATTCTTAATATAAGCTAATCCACATGATTCTCTAATGTGTTGTATCATTGATCTCAACCAAACACATTCTCTACTAGCTTCATGCATCGCATGTATTTTTGAATGATTAGAGGAGGTGGCCACCATCGTTTGTTCTTGATCTCGAGCATTGCGGTATATCCCCTTAAAAGCCAAATATATATCTGTTTGTGATCGAGCTTTGTGGTCACGAAAGATATCCTGCATACGCATGCTTAGTAATTATTGGTTCCATTGCTTTGAATAAAATAATCCCATGTCACTTGTCCCCGCAGATATCTCGATATATGTTTGATTCGATTCGCATGAAGCTGAGAAAGTCGATTTTGAAAAAGGGTAAAATGGTCATTTTTGGTAAAGTCTGAAATTTTCTAGATCTCGGATGACCAGAAGCGGACTTCACTTGGTGGAATCGTCTCACAGAATCTCTTCCACTGTCCCGAATTTCGTCGGGTCGGACAATCGGAATTTCGTTCGAGCGAGTGTGTCTAGGAGTCTTGTAAAAAAAACGGGTTTGAGAGACATGTTGTGGCCCCTGACGGAGCTTGATGGGGTGTCAAGGACATACCCTTTGGACACTCTTAACCTTTCATTTCTTGAGCTAACACTTGTGTACTGTTTTTTCTCTTAGTTCCCGCCATGCACGATTTACGCAATAACCAAAAAAAAATCTCCTTTTACATATACATTATACATACCACCATAGTGGTATTCATGTTCTATACACTGAGTCCCATTACTTCTCAATATACAAAGCTTATACCTATTCCAAAAATACAAAGATTGCAGAAGCAGTGCGGTAAGCACCTATCTTTGAAATTTGGCACCTTTCTTGATGTGGGATGTCATCTTACGCACGTACCTACCGCGGATTAAAAACCCTTGCTAAGCTTTACACTTAGTGGGAAACATATACAGGGACGACCAATAACTATGATCGTCTTAACAAATACACTTATCTTATCATTTTCATATAACATACACTTCTATCATGTGATGTTTGACATATAACCTTTCATATCATTTATTTCTTATTATAGTACTTATCATTTGATCTATTATCTTTCTAAGGGTTCATGTTACACATATCCTATTTGTAAATGTCATAGTCGTATACATATATTACTTTTCATGGTTATATCTTATCTGTTGTTATGTTAATTTTAAATATACTTTGTTATAAGTATGCTTGTGTTCGTATCGCATTTTTCTGTTATCTTTTTATATTACTTTCTCTTTTATGTACTGTACTTGTCATATACTTTTCGTGTTACTGTCATATACTTTCTTATACGATCTTGTATCATCATATACTTTGCATTTGTATTTTCACTCACGACTATAAGTGGCATTCCGCGACCAGTTCGAGAGGAACCTGCGTCCTACTGTCGTCGATGCCATGATTTCACATTGCGGTATGATTACTTTGGTATAAATTGACGTTCGCGTGATTCGAGAAGGAATCTCGTCTGTTTGTCATTCAGTAGCAATGTGCTTTCACATTTAATAGTATGAGTCACTTTGACTATAGAATTGACATTCACGACAGATTCGAGAGGGAATCTCGTCCTGTTTGTCATTCAGTAGCAATGTGATTTCATGTACTTGTATATTTTGTCATATACTTTCATCTATATTCTTGTACTTCCACTATCTTTTAAATGCTTGAAATTTTTAAGTATCTTATACTTTCCTATGATTTTCATATACTGTGTTTTTCATATACGGTACTTTCATATGATTTTCATATACTTTATCTATCATATACATTTCGTGTCATTGACATTTTACTTCTTGTACTTGTATACTTGTCCTTACTATCATCAGCAAAGAATACTATGTACCATATCATGTTATATATTCTATACCTTTCATGTGCATGTTTAGGTTTCCTGTCTACAAATACCTTAGAAGCAGTGTAGCGACCCCAGAGCAGGCAGGCACGGTTGGTGGGTTCGAATCAGCAAGGGCCTTAGGCGAAGCCATTAATCAAATCCCTTTAGCAATTGCATTTCATGATCCGGGGACACCCATTTAATTCTTTTAGTTATCTTTTTATTAAATTTTTGTTTTCAAAAAGTGTGCGACCGAATCCCAGGCTGACCGGTTGGCGGATCGAAGCCGGGCTTAGGTTTACTCAGGCATTTCAATTATCTTCGAATTTTGATTGTGTTATTCCATTTTAGATTTTTTTTTTTTTTGCAGCGAGGCATTCATTTTAAGGCAACCATAAACATTACATTTAGCAAAATGCATTTACAAAATAGAAGTTCGAGTTCAAATTGTTTTACAAAATATCAATGTTCCGAAAGGAATGAGTGAATCATATGTGAGCATACTCATGATTCTTTCTCTATGACTCACGGGGCTCTCGATCTTGGGTCTTGCTTCACTGTCTATCGCTCAGTACCTGCGCATTGATAAAACAATAAGCTAAGCATTTTCATGCTTAGTGGTTCTATACAGTTCTCTATTCCATTTCAGTTCAATATATATATCATGCATTTATCAAAATAATGCCTTTATAATGTCTGTGTAATGGAAAAGATACTTATACAAGTACACTTTTATATCATTTTTAAACTTTAGGTTTGTGATTTCACATATAGCTATAGAGTCGACATTCACGACAGATTCGATTGGTGAATCTGTCTGTTTATTTAAGTAGCAATGTGGTTTTGCGATTCGATATTACCATCTCACATATGGTATAGAAGTCGACATTAAAGAGCGGTCGATTGGTGAATCTGTCTGTTTGTCATTCATTAGCAATGTGGTTTCACATTCAATATTACCATCTCACATATGGCTATAGAAGTCGACAATTGGCAGCGGTCGGTTGGTGAATCCTGTCTTGTTTGTCATTTAGTAGCAATGTGGTTTCACATTCAATATTACCATCTCACATATGGCTATAGAAATCGACATTCACGACAGATTCAGTTGGTGAATCCTGTCCTGTTTGTCATTCAGTAGCAATGTGATTCCACATTCAACAATTTCGGTTACCTTCATGACGAATTCAGTTGGTGAATCCCGTCATGTTGGTAATTCAATATTACACTTCAAATCAAGTTACTTTTATGCAATAATTTTACTTAAAGTTCAAATACACGCATACATGCAGATATTTGACAAGCATAAACTGAGAACAAATAGGGAACAAAGAACAAACCAATTATCGATCTCTTTTCTCTTTCGATATCAATCCTAAGTCAGGTTGTCGTCTTCACCCGCACCTAGTCAAATACAAATTCTTCACTCTTAGTGGTTAAGCAAATAATCATACTAAATGAATATCGTTTCGCCGAGGCGGCGAGGTACGATACGTTTTTCACTTAGTCTCATTCTTATTTGAACCCCCATTAATCGTTTCTTAGGGTCCCTAAACAATTGGTATCTGAGTCCCGGGACTCAAGGTGCAAATAATAACGAGGGGCTCTTTGGAAGTAGTGGTATCGGTACCACTTTGATCGGTACCGATACGGTTAAATCTTGCCGGTCGATGCCGTCTTAGGTTTTGAGTGTGCAGTGCAGGTGCCGCTGCATCCTGATGCCCAGGTACCACTCCCAGCTGGCTCTGGTACCCTACAGTTTTTGCCTTGAAAAATCAAGGTTTTGGCATTTTTCACTCATTTTCTTCCACAAATCTTCTCGATTAGGTCATATATAAAAATCCACCATGGAATACACCCCAACTGACTCAGTGGTTTAGAATCAATGAAAACCCTTTTCCTCTCAAGTTAGGGCTTTTCCACAGAAATCGAATCAAATAGGATGAAGTTAGGGTTTGGATTTATTACCTTGAACACTCTTCAAATCTCTTCTTGTATGTTGCTTGAAGATCTCTTAGGAGCAGGAATGGGAAGTAAGCCAACGAGAAAACTTGATCTTTAGCTGAGCCTAGCTTTTTCCCTTTTTCTCCTCTCTTCTTCCTTAAGCGAGTTGCTCATATAATGAGCCCAAAGACCATTTTTGGCCTTTATATTCCTCTTAAGTGTAAAGGCCCATTTGGCTTTACACTTTTTGTCATTTCTCATTTTTTATCTTTTGGTCTTAAATCACTTATTCCCCATAGCCCTTGTTTGGCCACCAAATAAATCCAATTTTCCATTTAGTCTCTATTTATTATACACTTTGGCGTTCGTTTTATCGTAAATTCGCTTAGACATTTATTAACATAACAATTGACCCTTAGGCCCTCATTTTACAATTTTTTTTCTACATTTTCCCTTTTTCACGGGTTTATTTAGGGTTCTTTCGGTTCTCGTTTTTAGCATATAATATTAAATCATATGCTCGTACTTTCAATTTACATTTCCTGATTTGTCAACTTATCAATTTTCGAAAAAACCTAAGTTTGGCTCGGTCGTACTTTCGAATATAATAAAAATTATTATAAAAATTCCTAGGGTATTTTGGGTTCTGACTCTCCCAGCAAATTTCGTCGTGAAATTTACCTTAGTTAAACGATTCAGGATGCTGGCTACAGCATCGTTTCTTCACTTTCCTAAGTGGCTTCTTGATCTTGTGGTTTCTCCACAACACTTTGACTAACAAAATCTTCTTGTTATGATTCCTTCACTTCGCGAGCGAAATCTCTCTTGACTGTAACCGTATGTCCCGAATCGGTCCCCAGGCTCGGTATCGCCAGAAGGATTCCATGTGACGGATCGATCGGTTACCTCTATAGCATGGACACATGGAAAGCAATATGGATCTTTTCCAATTAGAATTAAAGCCAAACGGTGTCTGCTTGGACCCACTTTTCGATCCTGCATATGGGCGATAAATCTGGGGCTGTTTGCCACTTTTCTGAGATCTCATCACCTTCTTCAAGGCGTACTTACCAGCTTACTTTTGCCGATCTCATAACGATATCTTTTCTCTTCATGTGTGGCATATGAAGCTTCACACGTGCGTCGGTGGCCACTTCCGATCTCTCTACAATCATTTTCACTTTTTTCTTACGTCTCTCTTTGTATCAAATCGGGGCTAATCACTTTTCTTTGTAGTGCATCCAACACAACGGTGTTCTACATTTTCTTCATATAGAGCCTCGTAGGCGCCATTCCATACTTGATTGGAAACTATTGTTGTACCTGATTCAACTAAAGGAATGTGTCGATCTGACTTCCACTCATAGTCGATCATGGCTCTCGACATATCTTCCGAATGCGGATCACTCTCTCTGATTTATCAGCCAGTCTGGCAGTTGGAACGTTATCTTTGAAATTCAGTCGGGAACACTTGGAGCCTCTTGCAATTTTCCCAATCACCGTAAACTACCGGATCTCGGTCTGAAATAATGGATACAGGAATCCCGTGTAATCGAACTATTTCCTTGATATCTGACTCACGCTAGCTTATCAAGCGAATAGTGGATATCGCTGGTATGAAGTGGTGACTTGGTCAATCGGTCTACTACATGGCTGATCATGCTTCCTCCACTGGCCAGTGGTAGCTTGACCCACAAAAATCCATGGTTATTAGGTCCGTTTCCGCTCCGGAAATGTGATAGGCACATGTATATCGGAGGAACTTGATGCTCTGCCTTTACTCTTTAACATCTCTTTTCATTCCGAATATTACCGGAATCAAACTCTGATACATCTCTTTTCATTCCGGACCACCAGAATGACATTTTCAAATCTTGGTACATCTTTGTATTACCGGGATGGATAGAAAAAGATTCCCTATGTGCCTCTTCAAGTATGGATTTTCTCAAATCATTATCATCGGGTACACAAACCCGATCCTTATAATACAACACTACATTTTCATTCACTGTGAACTCAGTTTCTTTACCATTTCCAATCTGTTTTATTATGGAAAAAATTTTCTCATCATTCTTTTGTGCCTCGCGCCAGTTCATAAGTCGGTCTCATTATCAATTGCCACCTCTTGTACCATGCGTCTGATAATGACAAATGGGCGTGCATTTCGGCGTTTATACTGTCTTTCTACTCAAGCGCGAGCCACTACATTGGCGCTGCGGGTGATAATCAATCAGCAGTCATAATCTTTATCAATTCATCCATCTCGTTGTCTTGAGTTAAGCTCTGGGTTGTGAGGGGTAAATACTTAAGACTCTTATGTTCGGTGTAAATAAACACTTTTCTCCATACAAATAATGTCTCCAAATTTTCAACGCCATCTGATTACAATGTTCAAATCATCGCGTGGGGTAGTTCTTTTCATGCGGCTTCCGTTGTCTTGAAACATAAACTCTCACTTACCTGCGCATTAGGACACATCGAGAGTCCGTTTAATTGAAGCATCACTGTAGATGCACATATTCTTCTGTGAAATTAGAAGCTGAGGTAAGCATTGGGCCTCGGTTAGAATGCTTTTAGCTTTAAAAAGCTTCTTTGACATTTTTCACTCCATTCATACTTTACATTTTACGGAGTAATCTCAGTCGTGGGGTTCTTGATCATAGAAACCCTTAACAAATCATGCAGTAACCTATTAGTCCCGAGGGGAAACTGCAATTTACGTAACATTTCTTGTGACTGCATTGGCGACCACTTCTATTTTCTTTGGATTCTTCCAGTTCCTTCTTTTGATACAATATTATTTACAGAAAGGACCTTCATTTAACCAAAACTCACACTTGCTCAGTTTGAATACAGCGCTCTTTTCTCAAGTCTGCAACTGCAGAAAGGTGTGTGTCATGATGGCTTTTTCTCGATCTTTTAGAATACCTGAAGAATGTCGTACATCGAACATCAAACAAACTAATCCACATACGGTCGGAAAACACGATTCATTAGGTCCATGAATGCCCTTTGGAGCATTTGTGAATAAACGGCATTCTAAGATATATCATCCATGGCGTTCTATGTTGTCTTATACTTTATCGGCATCTTTAATTTTCAACTGATGATACCCAGGCTCATGAGAGTCAATCTTTGAAAGATAGTTGCACCTTTTAGTTGAGTAAAACAAATCGTAAATTCTAGGTAGCGATAACATTCTTTCGGTGACTTGTTCGATTTGTCTATAATCAATACATAGCCCAGAAGTGGCTGTCATTCTTCTTAGCAAAAGCGAGAGCTCATGGTATTGCCCAGTTTGAATAAATCCTTTTCTGCAGTTCTTGCTTAACAATTTCAATTCCTTTAGCTCAGTGGGCCGTCTATCACGTGTAATGGATCTTAGGTGTGGCGCGCACAGTGCCAGCGTCGATAGCGCAAGCACAATCACCCTGCGTGGGCAATCCACGGCAACTCTTTACGAAAACGTCAGAAAAGTCACTAACGGTAAGGATATCGGATACACTAGGCCTTGCCTTTACCGTATCAATCCTGGCCAAGTGAAACTTCCACATCCTTTCGCACCATTTTCTGCCAAATGGCTGTGAATATTACGCGTTAGAGGTGATTCGGCCTCTCGCGATGAAAATAATATCATTTGTCATTAGTGTCCTTAAGGTCACTACTTCATTCTACAATCGACTATGCTTTCGATTGTCGGGATAACCAGTCATCCCGATATCACATCGAGCTACGGAAAGGATAACAAATAAATCTCCAAAATTCGCGCTCCGTATTTTTGATGTGACAATCTCTATACACTTTGTTCACAATAACACTATGCGGCGGGTTCGTCGCGAATGTCATACTCGGTTTCTCCTCGGTAAATTACTCAAATTCAGGTATGTCGGTACACACGTATGAATGGGTTGACCCTCGATTACATCAATGCATGCCTGATATTATAAAAAAGATGGAAAAATTACCAATGATCACATCGGGCGTCTGTGTCGCTATTGCTTCATTGCATATGCTCTGGTTGAACACGAGCATCTGTCTTCGGTAATCTGTGTCCCTTGTCTCGGAACACTCAGGTGTTACAACACTCTTATTTCCTTCTGTCTTGAGGATATGCGGAGTTCTTTGGCAAGGAACGTGCTCTAGAATGATGTCTTTCGCACTTGTAACAAGTTAGATCTAAACAACAAGCTTCAGTCAATTTCAACACTCTCCCTTGGCTCTTCCACAATGAGGGCAATGAGAGACGACTTGTCCTTTAAATCCTTGTGCACTTGCCAGCCAGCCCGATGTCGGTAGAATACTCTTATTACCGGTAGCTTGGACTGTAGGTTGATTAGAACCACAATGGTCCTTTGTTTCTTACTCTGTTCAGCGATAGGCGCAGATTGGCCAGGGCTTTTTCTTACCTGTCTTCTATCTTTCCTATCATTCTCCTCTTTTACTCTTTCTATATTTAGAGCACGTATCCTTATTTTGAGAATCTCTGTGGCGAAAGATCTTTGACATGGGCTTGGATATAGTCATTAGGGCCATCTTCAAACTTGATGTCTTTCTCTTAGGACACTAGTATCTCGGGGGCATCACTTGCTCGACCCGAGTAAATTCTCTTTGATATTCGGCCACGCTCATGTCTTTGCTTGGATTATGAACTCTCGCCTCATATTGTTCCAAGTAGTCGACACACATATTGCTTCTTGAACTCATCCAAAAGAACTTCCATGTCACACTTTAGGTGGCGCGATCCTTATCCTTTGAAACCCCTGATGATAAAGCTTCATCTTGAAGTAGTGATATCTCACATTCAATTTATAATACATTTGTCGATGCGTTTGCCACGACACCCTTCGATCCTCTCGAGCTAATTTTACGCCATAAGCGGGTTCATCGTCTTTCTTTCCATGATATCAGTCGATTGCAGCGCGTTCGCGCAGTGTGAGCGGGCTGTGGAGCGGCTGCGGTGGATTGTGCCGTCCTTGCGATTACTGAAGCTGTCTGGCGGAGGATATCCATAGTTCCTCCCACTGCTGGTTCTTGTTGGTGTATTGGTGGAGCATGCAATGCTTGCCCTATCCACATAATGATATCACAAGACGATCCCGCCAGTCTCACGTGAATATTTGGGAACTTGAACCATCCATGCTTATCCTATTAAGACCCACGAATCAGCGTCGAGTCATATCATCCCTTTATGAAAATGCAATGCATGTCATAAACAATTTTAATCATTTACAAACAGAATTTCAAAATCATAAACGCTAAACCTAGGCTAAGATACCATAAGTGTAAGCGACCCAGAGCAGGCGACGGTTGGCGGGTCGAGCAAAACGCAGAGGACCTTGGCCCGAAGCCATTAATCAAATCCCTTTAGCAATTGTTTCGTGATCAGGGGACGCCGTTAATTCTTTTAGTTATCTTTTTATTAAAATTTTGTTTCAAAGTGTCGCGACGAATCACGACTTGACAGGTTGGCGGATCAAAAAGCGAGGAACAGGTTTACTCCGACATTTTCAATTATCTTCTCAAAAAATTTTGTTTGTGTTATTCCATTTTAGATTTTTTTTTTTTTTTTTTACGCGGAAGCATTTCATTTTGGGCAAGCCCATAAACATTTACATTTAACAAAATGCATTTACAAAATAAGTTCATAGTTCGGAATTGTTTTACAAAATATCCAATGTTCGAAGGAATGGAGTGAATGCATATGATGGAGCATACTCCGCCAATACTTTCTCATGACTGCGAGCTCCTCGATCTTGAGTCTTGCTTCAACATCACATCGCTCGGTGCACCAACGTATTGATAAAATGTCACATGCTTATTTTCATGCTTAGTGGTTACATCTGATTCTATTCCATTTTAGGTTCAATATATATATATCATGCATTTATCAAATAATGCTATATAATACGTGTAATGGAAAAGATACTTATCTAAATACACTTTTTATATCATTTTTTCGCTTTTAGGTTTGTGATTTCACATACCAGTATAGAGTCGACATTCCACGGCAATTCCAGTTGGTGAATCATGTCACATTTGTCATTGATAGCATAATGTGGTTTCACATTCCAATATTACCATCTCATATGGCTATAGAAATTAGAGCATTCACGGCCAGTTCGATTGGTGAATCTGTCTTGTTTATTATTGATAACAATGTGGTTTCCACGGCCAATATTACCATCTCACATATGGTATAAGTGCGGCATTCACCCAGCCGATTCGGTTAGTGGAATCTATCCCTACATTTATCATTTAGTAGCAATGTGATTCCACATTCAACAATTTCGGTAACCTTCATGACGAATTAAGTTGGTGAATCCCATCATGTTGGTCATTCAATATTACACTTCAAATCAAGTTACTTTAATGCAATAATTTCACTTATAGTTCAAATACACGCATACATGCAGATATTTGACAAGCACAAACTGAGAACAAATAAGGAACAAAGAAGTGAGCCAATTATCGATCTCTTTTTCTCTTTCGATATCAATCCTAGTCGGTTGTCTTTAACTTCACGCACCTAGTCAAATACAAATTCTTCACTTTTAGTGGTTAGCCAGTAATCATACTAAATGAATATCCAGCTTGGCCAGTGTGTGATGCGGTACATTTTCATAGTCTCATTCTTATTTGAACCCCATTAATTGTTTCTTAGGGTCACACTAAACAATTGGTATACGAATCACGGGACTTAACGGTGCAAAATAAGCAAAAGCAGGGCTCTTGATTGTCACGCCAGATTCCGATCGACTCGATTAGTGAGTCAATAGGAAGTGCAGGTGCGAGACTAAATCTTCAGGACTCATTACTTTGTTTTTTTTCTCGGTGAACTTATAGCAGTCAAAAATATCATATACAAAATAAAACTACCACTGTAGTGGTGTTTACGATATCTATACACATGCTTGAGTCCCATTTACATATCTGTGTACTTTTACATTCACAATTACATATTCAGAGCGCAGAACCTACTGTGATGAACCCTTACTAGTGTGTTGGCCCAGCTGTATGCAGATGTTTTTCATATGTCTTCTCCTGTACCTACACGGATTAAAAACCCATGCTAAGCTTTACGCTTAGTGGGAAACATATCTTATACAGAAACACAAATAACATATAACAATAACATATATCAGAATCTTCAGGAATTCATATCACATATTTACATGTATAATTATTTTTGTAACAAACTTATGCTTGTTCAGATCTCTCATCTTGTCACCCAGACATACTTATAGCAATCTTATACTTACTCGAACTTACACACTTAAAATGAGACTTATTCATATTAGATCTCAGTAGGACACGTTTTTATCTTGGTCTCCCATAAGTTTTATACTTATATAGATTTCCTTGTATCGTCTTGGAAAGCATACATATACTTATACTTATCTCAAGCTTATACTTGTTTGATCTCCCGTAGGAGTTACAAAACTTATGCTTATACAAAGGTACCCTTAGGTACTACAAAGTTATTCTGGGCATTATGCGAGCGTGCGGAACTTATCCTTATACGAGAAGTACGTAAGTACCCGCAAAAAACTTATCTTTGGTCGCCATTATCTTATACTTGTACTACGAAGCATATCAGGTCTTATACCGGAACTTATACTTGTATTTCAGATCACCGCCATAATCTTCTGAGCATATACTTGTCTTACGGATCTTATACTTGTATTCTGAGAACTTATAATTAATTTCAAATCTTATACATGTCTTCTGAGCATATACTTTGTCTTATAGATCTTATACTTGTCATTTCGGATCTTACAGACTTATTTTGATACAAGCGCGTAGGTACTACAATTCATATACGGTACGTAAGTACCTCTTGGACTTATGCATACGGGAATTTTTATGGAGTCTTACTGAGTTTATCTTATCTGGAGCTTATGCGGTACACATGGTCTTCTGAGGAGATTTCTGCTTCTTCGGATCTGAGGTGCTGGTAGATCTTATAAAACTTATATTTATTCTTGTTTCGGATGCGGAGTACGTGGGTACTCTGGCTGCATTTTTACTTGGCTGAAAGTACTTTCGTGGGTACTCTGAGGAATGAATCTCACGAAGTGCCAGGAAGGTGCGATCGGTCTTTACCATATTCATTTCTTTACTGTATTCTTTATTCAAAGTCTTATCATATCGCCCCGTTTTGACTACCCTGGAATAAATCACAAGAAATGAGTAGGGGCGACCGCGATAAATTGCGGAAGTGCGATACGATGCGAATGCCAGTGGCGTCGGGGATGTGCCTGCCGCGTGTGGGGTGTCGTGGCGCCAGCGGGAGTCTTGGAAGCACCCGTCGGGACGTCTTTGCCTGGCGAGGAAGTCTTGTGCACGCGAAGTCTTGAAGCCGTCAGCGTCCACTCATTCATTCTTAGGTCCTTATTAGTCATAGATCATATGTCTTTGGAACATAACTGCATAACATCGCATTCCTGTTGCGACATTTTTTCATGTTCATGTTCAACCATTAAAAGTATTTCGGTTCGTTTACGTGTTTGTATCGCTTATTCATGTTTCATGAACACATCTCCATTTGCATTTCTATACTTTTTCTTGTTTCATGCCTATTATATATGGCATTCCACCATACTGTCTGATATGATGCTTATGTATTCACACATCATTCATGTATTCTTGTCCCTCAATGAATCTATTTTACTTAGAAATCGGAATCATTCCAATTGGATCATCCAAACTAAAGTTATGGCATTTTCATACAAAACTAGACAATTTACCGATTTTACCCGAGGGACAGTTTACAATACTCATTTTCTAGGGCCTTGACTCCATATTTGACACTGTTTCTTTGTACTAATATAAAGCTAAGGTGCTAAGGGTTCTCCTCCAACTGGAATCCACCTATGTCGAACCTTTGAAGAAACTCAAGTTGTCTAAACAACCGGGGACTACACTATGTTCAAAAACTGAACCAGAAATTGGCTTGAACATAGCCCCACTTTGAGTGAATTTTTGGGCCACATAGAATCGGAATTTGAAAGTATCTATTTCAGGATGTTTGGTTATCCTTGAAGTCTATTTTAACCAGAAACTTGAATCACTCAAATCGGATCAGAAAGGAGCAAGTTATGGCCAAAATACGAACACTGGTCAAAATAGAAAAAACGAGAACACTACGTCTTGAAGTGGCTACGATCGGTGCCAGTCTGACCCCTCGCCCCGAGAATGTGGGTTTTTCTTCCCTTTTTTCCATATCTTGATACCCAAATCCAGCTCAATACTCCATATACACATCAAAAACCACTCCAAAATCATCTTGTAATCTCTATTTTACTTAAATCATCTTTCAATACTTATCTTGTACATCTGTGAACTCAAACATGTTTTCTATTCTGTCCTCTTATATACAAGGCCTAAGGGTTTTACTCAACCCAACTTCAAGAAATCTAGGGTTCTTATCAAAACCTAGAACAAGAACAAACATGTCCATGCTTTACATAACCCTTAGAACCCAAAAACACATGTAATGGGACCTCCAGGTCTTCTCATAACAAAACCTGAAAAACAAGGGTTGTGATGATTTCCATACAAGAACTCATTCTAGGGTTAGGTTTCCTACAACCCACAGCCCATAAACATGTATCTATACAAGAAATCCATGTGATCCATACAATTCCATACAAAATCCATATGATCCATACTAGAATCCATACTCAAGGTTAGTTTCCTTGCTTGCATGCTTCTCTTCCTCTTCCTCTTCTTCTTCTTATAACCTCTCTTCTCTCTCTACGGTTTGATGCTCTCAAAATTAAAAGACCAAATTTGCTCTTATCCAGATTTTTGGCTCAAAAGCGTGTTTGGACAAAAAAACCCGTTTTTAGCTTATTTATTTTTCCATTTTGCTATTTAGGTCATTTCTCTTTTGTATTATTCTCGAAATCTAACATATATATATATATATATATATATATATATATATATATATATATTAAACTTTGGCATCTTATCTTTTCTCAAATTCCATAATTGCATATAAACTTATTGATTTATGCCCTTTTTGTCCTCAAGTGGTAAATGACCACTTTACCCTTGTCTCTAATATTCATTTCGGGTCTTTCGTTTTATTTCCGAAAAATTCCATTTAGCTTATAATATACCCTAAACAAGTTGAAAACTCTTGTGGATATTTCGGGATGTCTATTTGGAAGTAGTGAATGCCAGGTACCACTTTGGCCAGTATCTTGGTACCGATTGTCCACTTTGCCCGGTCGATGCCCGTCTGAGTTTAGTGTCTGATGTAGGTGCATCTGATGCAGGTTGCCACTCATTGTCTGGGGTACCCTCTGAGTTTTGCCCAAAAATGTGGGATTTTGGCATTTCACTCATTTTCTTCCTGAAATCTTCTCGATTAGTCCCATATCAAAATCCACCATGGAATCTACCAATTAACTCAAAAGTGGTTTTAGAATCATGTGAAAACCACTACTCTCAAGTTAGGGCTTTTCCCCAAAAAACAAATCAAATAGGATGAAGTTAGGGTTTTGATTTATTACCTTGAACCTCTTCAAATCTCTTCTTGTATGTTGCTTGGTCTCTTAGGAGCAAGGAATGGGAAGCAAAGCCAACCAAAACTTGATCTCTAGCGAGCCTAGCTTTTCCCCCTTTTTTCTCCTCTCTTCTTCCTTAAACGAAGTTGCTTTCATATAATGAGCCTAAGACCACATTTACTGGCCTTTATATTCCCTCTTAGGAGTGTAAGGCCTTGTTTGGCTACACACTTTTTATCATTCTCATTTTTTTATCTTTTTGGTCTTAAATCACTTATTCCCATGCGCCCTTATTTGGCCACCAATCATCTGATTTTCCATTTTAGTCTCCTATTATACACTTTGTCCATTCATTTATCATAAATTCCACTTAGACATTTATTCTTTATAACAATTGACCCTTAGGTCCTCATTTAATTTTTCTACATTGCCCTTTTTCACACAGGTTTATTCCAGGAGTTCCTTTGGAGTTTTTCATTTTAGCATATAATATTAAATCAAGTGCTCATACTTTCAATTTACATTTCCTGTTGTCTGACTTATCAATTTCTGGAAAAACCCAGAGTTTGACCAGTCGTACCGAATATATGTAAAAATTATTATAAAAATTCACAAATTATTGTTGAGATATTCCTGACGGATCTGATGAAAATAAGCGTATGTACTGAAGGTACTATCATTGTATGAAACCCCGGTGATCTCTATACGTATACGAACATCACCGCATAAACGATGATGACCTATGCCATAATGTAATATGTGACCAAGCAGACGTATATACTTAAAATCATCATTGTATGAAGACGATGACCTATGCTGTAATGATCCAAATGGGATGTCATACACCTGAAAGCGGGGCCTCGATATGCAGTAAAGCGTATCTTTGCGGCAAGCGTGTCGCATAAGGCGTACCTATCCCATCATACCCGAGGTTAAGCGAGATAATACGTGGCCCATATTTATGTTCAATACATATCTCATATTCCCGAATAATTATAGTCATCCGGTAATCATATGTGATATGTATACTCATTTATTCGAATCTTTGCATTTTTCATATCTCATTATATGCATGAACTTCTGGTTACCGGTAGGTCCTGCATTCTTCGTGATTTCTGGACCTAATATGATTTCCAATTTTTACCAAGCTATATATGGATGGATTCTTGACTCAATGGGATTTCCATAGAGTCTAAGAACACCCTAATTGGAGTTCGGACGAAGAATTTATGACCTTCCGAAGTTGGAGGTCTCACATGAATAGCACGGCCTTGCAGGCTAGCTCGGGCAGTCTTGCCCGATTACTCATTTTCATCCGGCTCTAGTACCCAATGTCCTCCTAAGGAATATGGATAGAATATTGACTCAATGATCTTTCCATAGAGTCCAAGAACACCCTAATCGGAGTTCGAACGAAGAAGTTATGACATTCCGAAGTTGGAGGTCTCACATGAATAACGACCTTACGGCTAGCTCTACGACGGTCTTGCCCGTTACTCCTTTCGGCGAGCTCAATACCCAATGATGTCTACAGGGATATGGATATAATCTTGACTCAATGGGCTCCATAGGTCTAGAACAGAATCGGATTCGAGACGAAGAAGTTATCGACTTCAGAATTTGGAAGGTCACATGAATCGGCTGTTGGCCTGGCAGCTATTTGGCTAGCCTAACCGCTAGCCGGCTAGCCTTAACCACTCGAATGACCCTAACCGCCCGGTTGACCCCTAGCCAGCTAGCCCTAACCGCCCGGCTGACCCTAACCCAGGCTGGTCTTTGCCTTGATCGACCTGCCGGTGACCTGTGTTTGCCTTTCTCATTTATCTTGTTGAAACAGAAATGGACCATAACTTAGACTCTGAGAGGTCAGGGTGGAAAATTCAAAAGCCTAACATCAATTTCACTGATGTGGCTACAATTTACATGATGGACTCACTACCAGATTCCTTTTATTTTTTATCCAAAAACCAGTCCTAAGACCCGGATAACGCATAGGATCAAGATAGGGTAGCTTCTGCCAGTTCGAAATGCACTTGAGCATTTCCCCAGAAAACACATATATGGAGTCTTAGAGTTCAGCTGCTCCAGCTCAACCCTAACAAGAAATGAGTTTGGGGTTCCAAACCCAACCCATACACAAAATAGGGTTCGAGCCATGTATCCATACTTTATACCAAACTGAAACGATTCCATACTGGAATTCCATACTTGTGATGTGATCTTCTTTTTCCTTCCTTAACTTTCTTCTCTTCTCTTATGCTTGCTTCACTCGTTTTTCTTTTCTCTTTCTCCAAGACCAAAATGAGATTTTTCTTTTGGTCTTATCTAGATTTGATCTTATCCTTCTTTTTGAATTAAAGCCATGTTTGACTTACTCATTTTTACTTTTAGGTCCCTCCATTTCTCTCTTATTCTTACTTTAACTTATGCATATTCCTACTTTGGCATATGACATTATTAAATTATGACCCTTGGGTCCTGATTTAGTAAATTATTAATTACCCATGACTTTTGTATTAATTCGGTTCTTGATTATATATTATTTTATCTTTATTTTATTTTGAAAAAATATACTTTTACTTTTACTATACCTAAACATGTTGCCCATTGATAAGGGCATAATTTGGGGTGTTACACATGTCATGTGACAAAAGTCACCTACTACATGTACCCATGTGACACATGTTGCGCGCATGAGTAGTGAGAGGATGAAATGAATGGCCGAGATTGTGCCAAGTGTCAAAATCAAGACAAAAGGGGACATAAGTGGAATTATGAGAAATGTTAATGAGAATGAGACAAAATAGCAATAGTGTTCATCTTCCCCATTTGAAGGCAAAAAACGTGAATGAGATGTAGTAGGTGCTGGTTTTTCATTTCTAGAGAGAGAGAGAGAGAAACTCCTTCTCTGCAGATTTCAAGCCGAGCCGTCGGTTCTCGGCGAAGCCGAAGTAAAGCGATGCGCGGTGGCAAGGGGCTACGCGTGGACAGATTTGTTGGAGTTCAATGACTCTAAGAGGTAAAGATCTTTTCCTACTTGTGATATTCTTTGGCTAAGAGCCATGTTTATGGTTAAAGGGGATATTACAGGGGCTTGATTTGGCGTGGTCGGTCTAAAAGCCTTTGAACGTGGAGAAAATCAAAATTTGGTGGCATGAGAGCAGTGTCAACGAGGTTTCAACATTCACATGAATAATGACATGATTTTTGGTGGCGATTTTTTTATGATGTTGAGTGATTCAAAATGAATTGCTTGTGTTTGTTAATTAACTCATGGCAAAAACTAATTTTGGTGTTATTGGTTGTGAATTTGTATAACATGATTTATGTGGATTAATTATGTTAGTATATATGTTTTATATATTATGAGTTGTGGGATTGACGTCGGCATTCAGTATCTTGTTGGGCGTACTAGAATATTAGGAGTGAGTCGTGACATGAGAAAGAAAACAAAAACAGAAAACGTTTGTGAAAGGAATTTCGGCGGAAGATTTTCGAAGGAATTGCCTTGGGAGTCGTCCAACGGATCGCCGGATGAGGACCATAACTGTTTCGGAGAGTTATCCAACAATTAGCCTCGGAGGGTAGTCGATATATTTTCTTAGAAACTGCGTAACACAGTTTTCAGAACAAAAACTTTTGTTTTTGAAGCTGGATATTTTACTATGATGACTTGGGCATATGTGAAGTCGATGAGGACTCGGGACATGGGATTAGTCAGTAGACATTCAAGTAAGGTTCATGTAATTGCTTGGATGTGATTGTTTCGTCATGGCATATGCACTTAGGTGGGGGAAGTAACCCATGTGAAATTATCTCTCTTTGGGCTTTGCTCCACCCAGCCAGAGGATCATATTTGGTACGAGAGAGTGTACCAGGGAGGACAGCTAGAACGCGTTTAGAAGAAGCGGATTGTGGCTTTGGTATTATTTGTATAACATATATTAAAACTCAAATTTTTGATATATGTTTGGTAAGAAGTAATTTATTAACTCTTGAACTATTGTATATAGTTGATGTATTTTGTGAGTATTGATCACGAGGGCCCAAGTGGCCATTATTTTACTCGCATGTGGACCACTGTGTCAGTGAAATTGTAAATTATTGGGACAAGTTTGTACCTTGGGTGAGAGCTCAGTACAAAGGAGACTACTTGCTTGGAATTTTTATAGTGGTGTCGGGTTACCCAACATCCATGAATATTCGGCAGGTTGACGGGTTGTCAACGAGACACCCCGGTTTTAGGGCGTCACAATTCCAGTGCCTTTTAGTTTGAGCTGAACTGTATCTTGCTAATAAATTAACTGAGAAAGCAATGTCTGATTGAGTATAATTTTCAAGATACATTAGTGCCTGAAGTGCCTGAATATGGTACTTCGGGACAGTAACTCTTATTTTCTTCCTTAAGTAGGAATGGATCTTCAGATTTACTTCGTGACCTAACAACCATGGGGGAACTAAGGGGGTGTGATTTATCCATATAAAAGCGCTTCGGGACTTTTTCTGTATATGATGATTGATGAATCAATACACCATTCAAACAATACTCGATCTGCAGGCCGAGACAATATCTTGTTTTCCCAAGATCTTTCAAATAAAATTCCTTCTTTAAATAGTTGGCTATTTTGATGAGCTCTTCAGGAGTCCCAATCAAATTTAAATCATCTACATATACTGCTATTATTGCTAATCCATTTTTTGTTTTCTTAATGAAAACACATGGAAAAAATGAATTATTCACATATCCTTGTTTGAGTAAGCGTGCTTGATTATACCACATTCAACTAAACTGTTTTTAATCCCATATAAAGATCTTTGCAACTTGATTGAATACATGCTTCGTGGTTTTGAATTCATTGCCCGAGCGATGTGAATCCTTCGAGGATTTTCATATACATTAGCATCTGAGATCCGTATTAATATCACGATGACTATCCATCGAGGCAGCACATCAGTCCTTAGAGGCTGGCTAAACTTATCAAATATCGAATGTGATTGCGTCCGTGGGAGAATATGTCTCCTCATAGTCAATTCGGTCTTTGTGAAAACCTTGGAGCCTGAGGTGTGCTTATATCGCCTTATTTCATTATTCTCGTTTCGCTTTACGTCTGAACCCACATCGATATCAACTTGGGTTGTATATTTGTAGGTGTTTGAACTACTAGTCCAAATACCTCTTGTTTAGCCAGTGATCTTAATTATGTTTTGATTGCTTCTTTCCATTTTAACCAATCGTTTCGATGTCGACATTCATTCACATTTTGCGGCTCTTGATCTTCATCATTTCTTATGATGTCCATAGCCTCTTGGAAAGAAAAAGCATTATTTATATGGGTAGTATTTCGATCCCATATTTTTCCCTCATGTATATAATTGATAGAGATCTCTTCATTTGTTATGTCTGGGGTACATCATTAAAGAGATAGCTCTTTGGCGGAGTACCTCTGCGGGGAGCTACTTGTTCCTCCCGACCTGGGGCTTCTGGAGTTATATGCTCTTTGAGGAGTCATAGATATAACACTCCTTTTTTCACAAGGTGTGTCTTTGGAGCCAATAGGTCTTCCACGTTTTAATCGTGGCTTAGGTTCATTTGTCATGCTACTTTGTAATTTTCTTATTAGGATTTCAATCCTCGCTAGGATATTTACAGTCGGGATATGTGATTTTATAACTTTTGTTGAATCAATAAAAGCATCAGTCAATTGATTCGCAAGACCTTGTAAATGAATTTTTTATGAACTTATAGTTCAGATTTCTTTGTACGGGGATCAAGGTGAGATAAAGATGCCTCATTCCATGTAATTTCTCGCCATTCTTCTGGAATTGGCTTGTCTCCCCCTAATAGCGGGAAAAGATTTTCGTCGAGTGGCAATCTATGAATCGAGCGGTAAAACTTGATAAGAAACCGATATAATTTATAATGAAGCGCGATTGAAAGCCAACATAAATACAAGAGCGGTGTTGAGGTTTCTTGGAGTCGATGTGTGGGGGCAATTGGAACATAAATAGCACAACTAAAAACTCGCAAATGCGAAATATTAGGTTGATAACCTTGAGCAAGCTGTAATGGTGATAAATCATGATTGGCTATAGGACGAAGGCGAATTAAATTTGCGGCATGTATAATAGCATGTCCCCATGCCGATAAAGGCAATTTGGTTTTCAAAAGTAATGGTCTAGCAATCAATTACAGACGTTTGATAAAAGATTCAGTTAACTACGTACGAGAAATGAACATGACAACGGGATGTTGAACATACACTCTGTCGACATCTGATAATCGGAATGTTTGAGATGAGAATTCTGGCATTATCAAGGCAATTGTCTTGATAGGGTGTCAGTGTGCTCTTAGTCGAGTATTTGAGCCAATAATCTAGCAAAAACAACATTTCTACTACTATAAAGAAGACGCCATCTGAACCATCAGTGGACACATCGATTAAAACCATAAAACAATGAAAGATTACTAGGTGGGTGAATAGGCCCACAAATATCCCCTTGAATACGTTCTAGAAAAGTGGGGGATTCAAATGTAACCTTTGTAAAAGATGGTCTAATAATTAATTTGCCTTTGGAACAAGCAACACAAGTATAACCATCAGTTACTAAAAAAATTTATTACACTTGTTATTAGTGAATTAGCATTAAATTTTGAACTATACGAAAAATCTTCATGGAAATTAAGGGATACTTGAGTCATTCATGCCCAGAAGTAAAAATGCATTGAGTCATTGAACTTCTAGTTCATGACAGCATAAATTCAATAGATCTAATGGTTATTACGTATAACCCATAAGATAAAGAAGACAATTGTTCCAAGATACATTTTTGCCCAAAAATAATAGAAGTAATGAGTAAATACTCATTTGCATCATGATTCATAGTTTCAATATGATATCCATTTCGGCGAATATCTTTGAAATTAAGTAAATTTCTACTAGATTTATTAGAATAAAGGGCATCTTCAATTTGCAATTTAGTGCCTTTCGGTAGAATAATGGTGGCTTTCTTAGGAGCCGAGTAGGTTAATAGGACGAGATAGTATGAACATTAGATTGAGCTAATGTGAAGTTTGAAAAGTATGTCTTATCCTGTGAGATCGTGTGGGTTATTGGCACGATCCAACCATCACGATAATTAGTATATAATTGATCAATTCGAGGGAGGGATCCATATATCTTCAAAATAAAAAACGAAATTTAAATAGAAAATCAAAGTTCGCATTATAGATAACTGTATGGAAAATAAAATAACATAAAAAAATATGAAGATAATCATATGTCCCAAATCACTTGCTTTGCATTGCCATCCCAATCAAATGGTCAATTTTCCGCGGATCTTCAAAAAAATCAGAATCATCAAAATGTTTCAAAGTCTTTTTACCATCATCATCAAGAAAGGGATCATCAGGATCATAGTGTCTTTTAGTCAAATAAAAATTTGTTTCAATTTCTTGTCTTTTCCTTTCATGAAGGCTGATAAAGGTCGTGGTGATACGATGGGTCTGAGACCCCGGTGACCTTTCATTCCACATACGTAACATTAGGTCTCATAAAACCTTTTTTTGTTATGTGTCCGCATTTGCCTTTCGAGATAATTTTCTCGCGATTCAATTTCTGGTTGTTGGAAAGGTATTGTTCTTTATTTTTGGTGATTATAATTACCTCGATTTCAAGAATTATAGCGACCACTGACGGCGACCTCGGCACTTGTCCATAATATCCATGCCGCCACACCCGTTTATTAGCAGATTGTAGCATTGGCTTTGGAAACATGGTATAGATCTAATGAGGCGAGATTGAGTGGTTTCAATAGTAACCGTTATTAAAACTCATTCTGAGGAGGCGTACGATTAACTGTAATATTTGGTAAGACGAAACTCTACATGTGCTGCTGCGGGGGCACATTACGGCGATGAAAGTGGTGTATGTTTTCTCAAGCATGTCCTCATCTGTAATCTTTTCTCCACATAATTTCAACTGAGAACTAATTTTGAACAAGGCTGAGTTGTAGTCACTAACTGACTTGAAATCTTGTAGTTGTAAATGAAGCCAATCATAATGGGCCTTCAGAAGAATTACGGTCTTTTGATGATCATATCGTTCTTTCAAACTCGTCCAGAGGATCAATGGATCCTTGACCGTTAGATATTCACTTTTCAGGCCTTCATCAATATGATGGCGAAGGAATATTAAGGCCTTAGCGCGATCCTGTAGGGATGTGGTATTTCCTCCTTTTGGTGTGTTTCCAGATTCACCCAGCATCAGAGTGGATTTGTCAAGATCCAAGATAAATAATTCTTCTTCATCTTCAAGCATCAGGCTTGAATATTTCAAACGTAGGCTTTGAGGCGGATTTTACAACAGAGTTCAAACTTTAGGCTTTTAACTCTTAAATTAGAAGTTTGAAAAAAATTTCGAAAAAAAAATTTTAGACTATGAAATTGAAATATACCTTTCTTGTTTTATGATTTTGTAATATCGTCTGAGGTCTGAGTTCCCTGGATTTGAGCTTTCTGACTTTGTGATTGTTTGAGCTCTCATGCTGATAACATGTTGAAAGATAAAGAAAAGATAAAAGAGATAATTTAAGAAAGCGTATTTTCGATTTCTTCGAAACCCTTATATATAGTGTTATAGTGTTAACTCTAGTAATAATTGTTCACTTGGTAAATGTGGTCATTCATAGTTATCGATGAATTATTTATAACCTCCACAGGTAAATGTGTGATCATTTACAGTTATCAGTGAATCATTTATAACAAAAAGAAAATTATTCACGTTCAAACTGAATCTGAAAAGAAAAAAAATAGAATCACACTGTTATTTTTCTTTTTGAATTTGAAACTGAATCTTTTTTTTTTTTTTATCGAATTACATGTTCTTTCTCAAATGGAATTTAAAAAAAAAGATTTTTTTTTTTTTTAATTCTTAACCAAATCTGAATGGTTTTTTTTTAATTAAACAAAATTTCAAGTATGAATTAAGAAAAACGGACTCCTCTGCATTTAATAAAAAAAAAAAAATTTTAAACTCTTTAACATATTCAAATGTTCTGAATCAAAAATATTTTTTATTAATTTTCTCAAATTAGTAAGATTAGGTTTTCAAAGATTTTTGTTTTTTAAATGTCACGGAAAACAATTTTTTGAGTTCATGATAATCTAAATTCATATGGAAAAATAAATAAATAAATAAATAATCTCATGAATTAAATATGGGTTGGCTCTAATACCACTTGTTATGAATTTTTGATCGCCTAACCATATGTTTCTAGTCTAAAAATATCATAAACATATTATAAATCCCAAAATATTAGACCTGAATCATACATAATAATCAAACCCTAAATAATCATGCTTCTACCTATTTAATTCAAGACATATAAAGTTTGTATAGAAAGAAGTGTATCATATGTTGTCCAGAAAGTTGTGAATGCAGGTGGGTTAGATCTTTAGAATTCGATTACAACCTGTATAATGGTTTGTCTCTCCTCTAGAGATGGGGATATAGAAAAGAAAAAGAACTAGGGTTTTTTCACCGTGTTAATTAGGAATCATAATTCTAATATTTATACTAGTCATATTATATTATATATTTATAATTTGGTCCCTCGTCAAATTAGAAAATTCCCTTATGTATTCAAACATTAATTCTATTATAATTATACCTTTAAGCCAATTATATAATTCCAATTAGATCACTTTAGTTAAACCCAAGGAATTTAAAATTGATAACATAGTTTATATTTAGTATTTATATTTATGGCCCCATAGTATTGAAAATTCTAACAAGTTTCAGATGGCATAAATGAGGAAAAGTCAACATTGTAGCTTAGTGGTAACTGGTAAGGTAGTTTTCCTTCTAAAATAGACGTCAAGGTTTAATTCTTAATAGAAGCAATTTTTTTCCCAAATTTTCAAGGAGGCATTTGCCCCCATGTAGCTCTGTCATTGATTTTACTCATTTTTATTTTAAAATATATTTTGTTCTTATACATTTTAATTGTCATACTTTTTAGCATTTATCCCTTATATTTAAAAGGTTCAACTAACCCCATACATTATTCAAAATATGAAACGTAAGTTTTTTTCTAACGAAAACCGCCGTTATCTATTTTTTCAATGATGTTATCTATCATTCCAACTTTTTTTTTTAAATAGATAAATTTATTGATTCAGGTTAGCAATACAATCGATAGAAATAGATAATCAAAAGTGTTAAAATTTTGAATCTCCCGACATAATGTCAGATATGTAAAAATGATCGGTTCAGAGATTTATATATTTGATAATAAAATATCTAAAATGCCTGAGTTGTCTTCTTTTTTCTTTAAATGAATGAATTTATTTATTTGGGTTAAGCAAATATGATCGGTAAACCTTAGAATCAAAAGTTTTAAAAACTTGAGGATGTCATTGTCGTTTAGGTTAATGAAAAAGGATCGAGAAACACAGCGTTTGATAATAAAAAAATACTATAATATATAGATTTGAGATCTGTAGCATCTTGTGAGCATTGATTTGATATATGATGAATTTGTCGGATTGAACTTTGTCATTTAATTTGCCTTCTGAAACCCGAAAAAACTAACGGTGTCAATATGACTACCTATCATGATAAGTCGATAAAACAAACATAATCGATCTGCGACAAAACACGCACATATGGGTTCATGACAAAAATAAGGAAAAAAGCAACGAATCGCTCAGTGTGGAAAAAACCACTTTATTGGAAAAGAAAACAACTTAATCTCTATCCTTTTACTTTTGTTCACATTTACCCCATTTACTTTGATATGTTAAAATTAACCCTTTACATTATCAAAAAACATGAAAATTGGCTCCTTGCATGTGTATTTTTAATTTTTATTTAAAATTTAGATAATAAATAAAGATTAAATTTTTTAGTTTACTGAGATAATTATTTTTATTTAAAAAATTAATTTTTTCAAAATTTGATAAAAATTAACTAGAGATAGTTTTTTATCATGTTTATTTTTAAAAATAAATTAGAAAAATTATTTATCATAATATTTTATTTTATTTTTATAGAAATTTTTTAGAATGTTATGCAATATTGTATTAGATATGAAAATCATTTTTATTTAAAATTTTATTTTTTGAAAATTTAAAATAAGATTTTATTTTAATGATAACATATGAATTTGATATAAATAAGAATGTTTTTATAATGGTATTTATTTTTAAAATAACTGAAAAATATTTATAACCAATAATTTTTTTAATAAATAATTTTTATATCATGTTCACATTAAATTTATAAAAAGCTCATAATTATGATAAATAATTTATTTTTAAGTTATTGTCGGTCTATAAATATGCCCATATTCAATAGAGTGAATGATCAAGGAGGAGAGTGTGTATAAGAGTGTGTAAGAGATAGAGTGATGACCAAGTATAAATGAACTCAACTGAAGAACCCCAAAGGCTAGCAATTTTGTCTAACCTAAGGTAAACAACCTAAGTAAGAGTAATGGGCCTCTAGCTAGAGTTGTAAGGCCTCAATTTATGTCCTAATAGTTTTATAACATGTCTAGGGTATAATGAAGGTAAAAAAAAAGTGTAAATTGGTGGTTAAAATAGTAAATAATGAAAAATAAGATAATTAGAATTAATTCATAGGTCAAGAGTAAATTGGTAAATAGTTAATTTAGGGACATCAAGACATAAATTAAGAAGTTTTGTATGTAAATATATGATTTAGAAATAGTTATATGTTAAATATCTAATTAAATAAAACTGAAAGGACTAAAACCAAAAAATAAAAAATAAAATTGAGCCAATCGAATGTGGATACACACTTAGAAAAACAAAGAGGTGGAGGAAAGCTCTTCATGGCTTATTCCAAGCTATAAGATTCGAATTTGTTCTAAGGGTGAGAAAAAAACCCAGCAATTCTCTCAATTTCATGTATCCCACCACTCTTTCGGGGCAAACAAGGAAATGAGTCGGACAAAGAGAAGGAGAAGAAGAGAATAAATGGTAGATTTGAAGCAAATAGACAAATTAAGGTTTGAGAACCCACTATCTTTGTGTATGTTTATGTACATATGCATTGGTTATGAGTTGAATTGATGGTGTATTATGATAAAGTCAGTTGACTTAGCTAGGATGAGATGAGTGAGTAATATAGTGACAGACTCAATTTCTTATGTGATCTGTTGCAATTTGTTAAACACCAGGTGGTTGGGCCAGTGAGATGATTTAAATCCTCAACCCGATGACAGGATGAACAATCCTCTAGATACCTGTTAGTCGATGTTGAGGATCTTTGTTTGTTCCTCCGCAAAGGGTGTATTTATCTATTCGACCTGTTCCCAGTTCTCACAAATAATAAGTGAATCAAGTATATAATTTGAATATGATGCTTCTGCAGAAAGTATAGTTAGAGTATGTTTTTATCTCATTCCTAGAGAGTACAAATGTAGGACGCCAATTATGTTCACGGAAACTATCTAAAGGCAGTTCGGGATGTCTAGGCCATATCTCTAATCTAAAGTTCAAAATGAACTAAATTTTGACCCGGTAGAAACTTAAGATATAAAGAAAGCTTCTTTGGTTAAAAGACCACTTTGTTAAAGAAAAACAAAAATTATAGTTGGAAGTTGACGTGAGAGCTGCCTCATACTGTTCAAACATAATTGGTTTATAATGTAGGCATAATGGGTTTATAAGGTGGGAAGAGATTCCCATTGTATGCCTTCACTTTTCCTAAATGTGAAATTCTACATGTCTAAATGTTCACCAGAACACTCACCCAGCCTTCAGAAGGTTTTAGGCACTGTAACCTTATAAAAATGACACTTAAAATAGGTTAACACATTAATAATTACATGAATTTAGTCGTTTATTAAGATGATCCTAATAAATACATGAAAGAACCTTGTATGTATAAATGTTGCATGTTAATAGATATTACATGATGATTATGTGACATGGACTCCACTATATGCATGATTACTATCGATCATAATAGTGAGTTAGTAAATTATGATATGTATGTGTTATTGATACTAGTATAATCATTACAAGAATGAATATGTTGAATGCTGCTTATGTGGGTAATGGATAGATAGGCATGCCTATAGGGACTACCGTCGATGTAGCTTATTATGCCGTGGACCCCGTTTAGGTCATTATTTGGACCAGTTTGGTCCTTTTACGGAAGCTAGTAGTTCGCCAATGTGCTATAAAGTACCTGTGGGTGCCTACCATCTTTGTAATTTCCCGTTATCCGCCCATTTGGGTATGCAGGCTAACCTTTATATGAATGTGTTGTGGGTAATGAACAATATGAGGCATGAAAATGATTAAGGAATATAAATAATGATTACATTTACTTTATGGAAACCTCTTATGTCTATTAATAAATAAATGTTATAGCTATGCTGTGTGAAATATATTCATATGTGTGTGATGTTATTGACAATCGCTATGAGTGGTTGTCCATATCATATTTGTTTCCTACTAAGCTATATACACTCGACACGTGTTCTATCCATGTAAGGTATCAAGTTAAAGTTGACGCCAAGGACATCTTGCAACTATTAAGGCCGACTCAACATTAAGAGCTCACCATTTAGGTCTTGAGTTTTGTGATATTAACTCAACTGTAAAATTTTGTTATAATGAAAGTAGTTAAATATGTATTAGTACAAGTATGCATATATATAAGTATGATATGTAAATGATATTTGAACACTACTATAGTGGCGTTTTATAATATTATGTTATATGTGGACATGAATTTTTATAATTCTGTTAAGAATGATAGTAAGGGTAATTCCATCATGGATAAATGCATGGTCTGTCATAGGTATTAGCAAATAAACAGTCGACTATGTAGCATTCCTCGCTTTGACATTGTACGACTACCATATCGGTGAATAGTGGTGACTAATAATATAGTAAGAGCGATGTTACATGTGTTGGTATCGGAGAGTACGAGTTTAAGGGGCGATTCTAGATAACTAATATGTTAGAAATGCGTGCTCATATGTGATGACCTCCGCGAGATGTCCTTGTTTCTCACTTAGTGAATAGGATGGATCGATCAGAGATACCGTTAAAGAAAGCCTTCTCCAGTGTCAATCCACAGGGACCCGGGGTCCATCGGTCTCTAGTCCTTCCAAATCGGTGAAGGGTGATGCATGATGTTCTGCTATGCTGTGAAGATTGCTCAAGACTTTGCATGATATGGCATCCAGCGCTTGACCCTAAAGCTCGATTGATATGTGGTTAGAAAGAAACCCATAAAGATGGAAAAATTTCATGGTATAAGTTTAGAAAGAATCGAGTAAAAGGGTAGGAGTGGTTAGAGAAACTACAAAAGGTGTTGGATGAAGTGAAGTGGCCTCCTGAACATATGGTCACCTGTGCTATTTCACTTCTAGGAATTTGCGACCCTCATTTGGTGGAAACTTGATCTAAGATCACTTGCGATTCTAAGACACGATTACTTGGGATTTCTTTATTACAGGAATTTAAGACAAAGTTTATCACAGATCTTACAAAGGCCAAATAGAAACCGTTTGTGAATAAAAACCGCAAACTTGATGCTTGAGAAGAATGAAAGAATTTAGCCACTTTAGTATATATGCTCTAGAATCAGTCCTTACTGAAGCATTTCGATGTAAACATTTTGAGGATGGCCTAAATGAATTTATCAAATGGTGCATTGCGACTATTACTTCTTTACAACCGGTGAATATCTATCAATTGGTGCAAGCGGCTATGAGGGTTGAGAAATCTGAAATGATTAGTCAGGATTAGAAGAAAGGGTTCTCCAAGGGTGGCCCCTCCACATGTAAAAGAACTAGAGAATATCAAGCTAAATCGGTGCATAGTTATGCTACAAGAGGAATAAGACAGGGACCTACAATAGCATCTGACATTGATAGGGGCATTTCAACCGGACAAGGTGAACTACTTGAATGCCCACACTGCCACAAACGTCATTCTTGTATCTGCAGATGGTTAACTAGAGGGTGCTTTCGATGTGGAAGCACGGATCATCTCTTAGCAAATTGTCCAAGAGAACCTGGAGCTCCTAGAAATCCACCAAGAAGTGGCAGGGAAGGATCAAATGCACCTCCAACGACTCGTGATTGAGGTAGAGGACGTGATGGTTCGGGACAACATAGAGGAAATGCGCATTAGAAACGGTAGATTAGCCATATCCTACATTGACCCGAGCCTATCTTATGAAGGCTCATGAAGATCAAAGACCATAGGAGGTTATAATTTAGTATTTTTCTCTCTCTATAACACTAAGATGCATACCTTAATAGATCCTGGTTCTACACATTCTTATGTATGTATTGAGCACTTGTTTGATAAAATGCCATTAGTAGAGCAATTAGCATATGACATACATGTTACCAGTCCCCTAAGGCATAGTATTAGTGTCAACCGAGTATATAAAAACTATCCCATAATGATCTATAATAGAGAGTTCTTTACTGATCTAATTGCATTGCCTTTTCATGAGTTTGACTTTATATTGGGGATGGATTGGTTGTCTAACCATTGGGCTATAGTTGAGTCTGATAATAAAACTATGGTGCTTAAATGTTCCAACCAATTGGAGGCGACAGTACATGGTATCCAATTTGGCTCATTGTCTCATGTAATTTCAGCTATGCAAGCCCTATGATTTCTTAAAAAAGAATGTGAGGCCTTCTGGGCATTGGTTCTTGACTCTAAACGAGGACAAGAAAAACTGGAAGATATACCAGTGGTGAAAGAATTTCTAGATATGTTTCTGAAGAGAACTCTTTGGGCCTCTTACTCAAAAGAAGTATACATCCTATTGAAATTATACAGGGGATGGCTCTTATCTCCAAGTCACCTTACCAGATGGTTCCAACTGAATTAAAGGAGTTGAAGAATCAACGCTCTGAAGGGATCTCTACAGACAGGATTCCTCGAGCCTAGTGTTTCTCTCTGGGGTGCACTGGTTTTGTTTGTTAAAAAGAAAGATGGCACCGTACGGATGTCCATCGATTATCGGAAAATAAATAAGATGACAGTGAAAAACAATACCCATTGTCGAGAATTGAAGACCCCTTTGATCAGTTGAAAGGAGCTGGTGTCTTTTCTAAAATAGACTTGCGATCGAGATACTATCAACTTCGGGTAAAAGATGAAGATGTGTTGAAAACATCATTTAGAACCTGTTATGGTCATTATGAGTTCTTGGTAATGCCTTTCGGGTTGACTAATGCTCCGACAGCATTTATGGACTTGATGAATAAGGTGCTCCGACCTTATTAGGACCAATTTGTGGTGGTGTTCATCGATGATATCTTGGTGTATTCCAAGGATGAACAAGAACATGAACAACATTTGCGGATAGTTTTGCAGACTTTAAAAGAGAAACATTTGTATGCAAAGTTAAGCAAATGTGATTTTTGGCTTAAGGAAGTTTCGTTCCTAGGCCAGATTGTTTCGACAAAAGGAATTAGAGGTGACCCGGCTGAAATTGAAGCTATTGTAAATTGGAAACAGCCCCGAAATGTAACAGAGGTGAGAAGTTTCTTGGGTTTAGCTTGATATTATTGACGATTTGTAAAGGGATTCTCTGTCATAGCTTCTACGCTCACTAAATTACTCTGGAAATGGGTGAAATTTGAATGGACTGACAAATGTCAAGCTAGTTTTGATCAGGCGAAGAGAATGCTTGTTTAAGCACCGATCTTTGACTTAACCTCCTGGAAAAGAATACACCATCAACATAGTGATGCTTTAAGGAATGGACTGGGGTGTGTATTGATGCAAGATAGCAGGTATTGGTATATGCCTCAGAGCGGCTAAAACCTCATGAATTAAATTATCCCACGCATGATCTGGAACTGGCTGCGGTAGTGTTCGCTTTGAAAACATAGCGACACTACTTATATGGTGAAAGATGTAGAATATATACAGATCATACAAGTCTCAAATAACTATTAACTCAGAAGGAACTTAACTTGAGGCAACAACGGTGGCTAGAACTGTTCAAAAGACTATGATTGCATAGTGGATTACCACATAGGGAAACCTAATGTGGTGGCAGATACCTTAAGCAAAAAGACAATCTCAGTTTTGTCACTACAGTAAATGGAGATGTACAACTGATGGAGCTTTATTAGTTCAATTAAAAGCTAAACCTGACTTGAAGTAAATGATAATTAATGCTTAGAAGAATGATGTCGAGTTGCAATAAACTGTACAATTAGTCAAAGGCGGAAACAAGAATGACTATTCAGTGGTGGATGATGGAGGTTTGTATTATAAGAACATGTTATGTTTACCGACTGACAAGGAATTAAAGAAGAAGTTGCTACATAAAGCTCACAATACCGTATTCACCATGCATCCTAGAGGTAACAAGATGCACCAGGATTTGAAGCAGTATTATTGGTGGCGTGGGATGAAGAAGGATATAGCATATTATGTATCCAAATGCTTGACTTGTCAGTAGGTGAAAGCTAAACACCAAGTACTGTCTGGTCTGTTAAATCTCATTCCAATTCCACAATGGAAATGAGACAACATTACTATGGATTTTGTGACCGGACTTCCCCTCACACGAAGGAAACATGACTCAGTATGATGTCGTTGTGAATCCTGAAATCCAAACTCATTTCTTGTTCGGCTTGACTATTCCATGGATCGACTAGCTAAACTATATGTGAACAAGATTATCGGATTACATGGTATTCCGTTGTCAATTGTGTTTGACCAAGATCCAAGATTTACATCAATGTTTTGGAAAGAATGACAGTCGGCTTTGGGTACTCGACTTAATTTTAACCCGTTGCCTTCAGCTCCTTGGCCCAGTGGGCGGTCTGAAAGGTGATACAAGTGTTAGAAGACATGCTACGGGGACGTGTGCTAGACTTTCCTGGAAGTTGGAATAGGTACATTCCACTGATGGAATTCGCCTATAACAACAGTTATCAGTCAAGTATCGGCATGACACCATATGAAGCTTTATATGATAGAAAATGTAGAACCCCTGTGTGTTGGACAAAATTGAAGGAGCATAAGGAAATTGGTCCGGACATAGTGAAAGACACAGAAGAAAAAGTTCGGGTTAATCAACAGCGGTTAAAAACTACTAGTGATCAACAGAAGTCGAATGCGGGTTTGAAGAGAAAAGTTATCGAATACGAAGTTAGAGATAAGGACTTCTTAAAAGTATCATCATGGAGGAAGATACTCCGATTTGGAAAGAAAAGGAGAAACTGAGTCCAAGGTTTATCGACCCTTATGAGATTTTAGAAAAAATTAGACGAGTGGCTTATCGTTTGGCTCTCCCTCCTGAGTTGTCTAAGTTACATGATTTTTTCCATGTATCAATGCTTCGGAGATACCGTTCGGATGAATCACACATCTTACCAGTACAAGACATACAAGTTCAATCGGACTTCACTTATGATGAGGAACCAAAAGCCATTCTAGCTCGAGAAGTGAAGCGATTGCGAAATAAAGACGTTCCATTGGTAAAAGTACTTTGGCAATATCATGGTATCAAAGAAACAACTTAGGAGCCAAAATCAACAGTTTGGGCACAATACCCACAACTTTTCCATACAGGTATGAATTTCAAGGGCGAAATTCTTTTAAGAGGGAGAGAAATGTAAGGCCCCAATTTATGCCCTAGTAGTTTTATGACATGTCTAGGGTATAATGGAGGTAAAAAAAAAGTGTAATCGGGTGGTTAAAATAGTAAATAATAAAAAAAAAATCAAAATTAATTCAGAAGTCAAGGGTAAATTGGTAAATAGTCAATTTAGGGACCTCAAGACATAAATTAAGAAGTTTTGTATGTAAATATATGATTTAGAAATAGTTACATGTTAAATGTCTAATTAAATAAAACTGGAAGGACTAAAAAAATAAATAAATTGAGCCAATCAAATGTGGATACACACTTAGTTTCTAAAAAACAAAGAAGGTGGAGGAAAGCTCTTCATGGCTTATTTAAGCCACCAAAGGCCAATTGTTCCTAGGTGAAAAGCCTTATGAGTATCTCAATTTTAGCTATCCACCTCACTCAAGACAAACAAGGAGAAGCAGCCGGACAAAGAGAAGGAGAAAGAAGAGAAGAAAGGGTAGATTTGAAGCAAATAGGAGCAAATTAAGGTTTGAGAACCTAACTCTCTTTGTGTATGTTTATGTACATATTAAATTGGTTATGTGGTTAAATTGATGGTGTAATTGTGATATGAGTCAGTTGTGGCCTTTAATAAGGAGTAAAGATGTGTGAATTGGTGTGTAGGTGTTTAAGGGGAAACTCTGTCAAAATTTCATTACACCCATGTCCTTGTTTTGGCCATAATTTGGCCTAAAGACTTCCAAATTGGATGATTCTAATTGGAGATGAAATTTAAGACCCATAACTACAAATGTTTAGAAGAGATCGAGAACTAATCCTACTCTAAGACCCTTGAACCTGAGTTTGATGTTAAGATACTGATTTTGTTCCCTCAACAAGAGTAGTTTATGTTGTTTAGGCCATATATTGAGTTCTACTAATCCAAATGAGGTAAATCAAAATTATACTTAATTTAGACACCTAGGAAAGTAACTTTCATTAAGAAAGTATAGTTAAATTATGTCTTTATCGTTCCCAGAAGATTTTCAAATATAGAACACAATTCTATTCCTGGAAACTGTTTAGGAGCAGTTTAGAATGTCTAGGCCATACCTCCTAATTTAAAGGTTCAAATGAACTTATTTTTAACCCATTGGAAACTTAAGATATAGGGGAACATTTGGTTAAAAGAAAAAAAAAATCATAGTTGGAAGTTGACGTGAGAGCTACCTCGTACTGTTAAGACATAATTGGTTTATATTATAGGCAGAATGGGTTTACAAGGTGTGGAAGAAAATTCTCCCCGCTGTATGCCCCATCAGTTTGCCGAAATGTGAAATTCTACATGTCTAAATGTTACCGAACCTCACCCAATTCTAAGAAGGTTTAGGCACTTAACCTTGATAAATGACACTTAAATGAGTTAACATTATGTTACATGAATTTAGATAGTTTATTAAGATGATCCTAATAAATACATGAAAGAACCTTGTATGCGCCAAATGTTACATGTTAATGAATATTACATGATAATTATGTGACATTAGACTCCACTATATGCATGATTACTATACAATCATAATAATTATTTGTAAGTATGATATGTATATTCTTGATGATACTATTATAATTGATATAAATGCATATATCTAAATGTTTATGGCCAAGATTGAGTGGATAGACAGGCATGCCTATAAGGAGACTACAGTTGTTCACGACTTCTGTGCCTCATACCCCGTTTAGGTCACTTTCTGAAGTTAGTATGTTACTCTAATGTACTATAAAGTACCTACATGTACCTATCGTACTGTAACTTCTCGTTATCCACTTCTACTAGGGTATGCAGGCTAACCTTTATATGAAATGTGTTAAAGGTAACGAACAATATGAGCATGAAAATGATTAAGGAATATAAATAATGATTACATTGCACCTATAGGCTTATCTTATGTCTATTAATAAATAAATGTTACAGCTATCTGTGTGAAATATATTCATACATGTGTGATGTTATCAGCGATCGCTATGAGTGGTTGTCCATATCATATTTGTTCCCCACTCAGCTATATGCTTAGCACGGGTGTTCTATCCATATAGGTACCAAAGTTAAAGTTGACGCTAAGGACATCTCGCAACCACCGAGGCCGACACAACATTAAGAGCTCACCAATGTAGAACTTGAGTTTTTTTATATTAACTCAACTATAATATTTTGTTATAATGAAAGTAGTTAAAAATGTATTAGTACAAGTAGCAAACAACAAATGCATGTATATATATATATATATATATATATATATAAGTATAAATATATGTAAATGATATTTGGTTTTTCTTGCTATAGTAGTGTTTTATAATATTGTGTTATATGTGAACATGAACTTTTATAATTCTGGTAAGGATGATAGTAAGGGTAATTCTATCATGGATCAATGCATAATTCCATCATATGTATTGTAAACTAAATAGGTTAGAAGCTCCCAGCTATGTGGCATTGCTCACCTGACATAGTGCAGCCTACCATACCGGTGAATGGCACACTATGTACGGGTAGGGGGTGTGTTATTGATTCGAGTAGCGGTAGGTTGCGTCGAGAATCAACAAAATTTATAAACCTAAATTCCTCCTACTGCCGTAGCATAGCTACTGCAATATAGTGGCTCTAGGTTCGAACATAGGGATGGGTTTTCTTCGTGTAAATGACTTGCAGTTGCTTTAAAAAGGTGAATTTCAATTTGGATTTGGGGTTTTGTAAAAACAGTGGAGGTGAATGGTTTGCAGATTGAAAATAAACTGAAATAAAATATGAAAAAGAGCTCCTTGAAGCATCGGGCTACTAGGTTTGAGGTCCTAGGGTAAATGAGAGGTTCTTGGGCCCTTTTCCTCGCGTTGGGAAGGATGACCAATAGTCATTTTCAAAATTGGATCTTCATTTGGCTATCAAAAATGAACCCTAATAATTTTTCCTTTTGAAATATAGCATTTAATGAGCATAAATGCTCCCGGATAGTAAAAGCACATCCCTTAAATCTACCCTACAATAACTAATAGAAGGCAACTAATGAATCTAATGGATAACTAATAGCATCCACTTTGAACCTAAAAGCTTGCCAAATACAAGTTAATCAAGGTACATTTAAGAGATTTAAACCTAAAGCGAGAGATGGAAACATAAATGACAATAAATGCTTGCATTAAAAACAAAGATCCAACATTTTACCTCAAAACCCTAGCCCAGTAGCCCTCATCTTCAAGGATGGAGGGAGTTTAGCCAACCATCCCTTGAGTTGTCATCCTTAAGGGGTGTTTGGCAGCCGAGAAAATGAAAGAAAGGGGGAGAAAATGAAGCAGAAGAAGAAAAGCGGGAAAACTCCCGCCCAGCAGTTGTGTATTCAGCAAAAGCAAAAATCAAGATGTCTCTATAAGATTTGGTTTGAGCTTAAATAGTGCTCAAATAAGCAAAAATACCCTCAATACCCATAATACATGAAGAGAAAATTTGGAAAAAATCACAAAAGGAAGTGTTGAAAAGGGTCGAAAAGGGCAAGAAATTGGAAGCCGGGTTGCAATTTTGTGACTCCAATTTTCTTACCTCTTACGCTCTTCTTTCCTTGATTTCGATTTGCAATGCTGAGTTATTTCAGATTCTTACCGTGCTTGGATCGACTCAACAAATTTGGCATAAATAGCTTGCAAAAACTACAAAATTAGTCACAAAATACGATCAGTAGAATAGCCGGGACCTTAATGTGAAAACCGGGTTAATTCGATTGATTAGTACACAAAAAGTGCTCAAAACCTACAATAAATAGGGCTCAAAATAACACTTTTTAGGCACTAATCACTCCCCAATCGACATTACTAGTCCTTAGCAATGAAAGAAAGAAAGAGCAAACAAATACTAACAAATTATGTTCTCAAAACAATGGTATTTCAAAAGTATGTGGATGAGTAATGTCTAACCTCGATAAGTCACTGGAAACCTTGTCCAATAACCATCACGAGAGTGAATGCCATACAAGTAGCATCAAAGAGTTTCCTTCTCTAGAGAATCAACCTGATTTCCATCAAAAATCTAAGTGTTTATATGGTGGTTTTCCAACGATAAAGTTGTCAGCGCACTCTCCCCCAGCAAATACGCCTAACCTGGCACTAACCGACCTAAATAGATCAGGACCTGCTCTTATTCCATAATTCTTTTTGTGTTGCAGGGTGCAATGCTGAGGAATCGACTTCACCAAAGTCCATGTAACGGGGATCCACCGATGACTCCCAGCGGTCAGGCAGGGTATCAAGTCATAAGGATTTTCCAGCCACAAACTCTTGGGTTTACCGGACAGATGGCCGAGACTCCAGCACCTACAACTCGCTCAACCTCACCCATTCAACCATGTAGCGAGCACTAAGTCGATGACTCCCAATCAATTGGCTTAGGGCACCAGGCTTTAAAGACTTTCATGATATGCCCGCTGGGCCAGGTGCTTGGGTTTTGAGGCAAAGCAAACAATTTTCTTATTTTCTTTTTCTTTTAACTTTTTCTTTTTCTTTTTGTTTTTCTCTTCTTTTTATTTTGGAAGACTCATTGGCCTTCTTTTCATAGGGTCCTTAACCTATTGTAGGTAGTAAATGAAACTAGGATATGCTTTTGCAAGATTTAGGGGGTTAGGCAGTTTTTCAGCTTACTATTGAAACCATATGTGCACAGTGTGTGATTAGCTAGAGGTGGAAGAAAAAGGTTAAAAGCACTAAGAATTTAACTATTCATCTGCTTAATTAAGCATGCAATCAATCTAACATCAACAGCATTATACAATGTTTCAATTTTTCAAACTGCAAGTTAGGCAAAACACAAAAAAAAAAAGGGTGTAATTTTGCAAACCGTAAGTGTGAGGTGTATGGTATGTATAAAAAGATATATGGCTATTTTTTCAGCTTTACAAAAGAAACTAACAACTACAGCAAAACAAACAACTAAACAAACAGAAACTAAACAACAAGTCATTAATCTTCACAAAAAAAAAACTTGCTCAAAATAGAAACAAAACATAAATGTAAAAGCCACTTCCTTCGCTAACTCTCCCCTAACCAAATGTCTCATTGTCCTTAATGGGGCTCGGATTAGAAAGTTAGAGAAGGAAATTCTCCCCCCCTCCTCAATGGTGGCTTGTTTGGTGGTATGTCATCCTCTTGCATGGAGTAGGTAGGGAGAGTCTGTGATGAAGGCTGGAGGAGAATGCTGTTCTTTGTTCTTTGTTGGAGGATGATCTGAAAAGGCCTGGGCAGGTACTGATGGAGAGATAGGAGGTAGGCCCGGTGACTGCGAATCGCGCGAGGATGGGCGTGGTTTGTGCAAGCAAGGAGGTGGCTAGCGACGCGACCTCTTGTCTGCGTGTCATCCTCGACTAAGGAATTTGTATGGGCCATGCAAAAGATGCTGACGTGGCTGAGAAGGTGCGGACTGTATCCATAATAGCGAGAAAATCTCGAGTGGATATGGATATATGTTGTGGTGGAGGTGCTGATGTACTAGGTCAAGCCACGACCTTTGCCGAGGCGCGGATGGTGCAATGCGGGGGCTCCTCATCCTGCGAGGATGGTCAACTGCTATATCCCCAGCTATGTCTGAGGTGGGAGGTTCTGAGCACGGGGTAGAGACTACCACCTTTCAACAGTAAGAATGGCCTCAAAATGTTGGCGGCACTCCAATCGGGTCTTAGTAGGAAAACCCATATGCTCTAACACCTGGCATAATAGCCTTAGAAACAGGAGAGGTAATGATTCAGCCCGGGTCAGGTTCCTGCGGTGGACCTTGTCCTCAAAGTGGAACAAGGATGTCATGAAAAGCTCAGTAGGGTTGAACCAAAAACTTTCGGATATGCAATATAGAGCTTCCAGAATAGCTCCTCTCCACTGTACGATATGTTGGAGTGGGAAGAGGTTGGACCGCAGTATACGATCAATAAGGAGCATACTCGGGGGAAGCTGTCTCCGAAAAAGTATAGACCTTGATGTTACGTCTCTGGCTAATATGCTAACCATCTCCCTAGGCAAGGGGTGGGGCCACAGCCTGTAATCAGCCGAGTTGGCTAGGACAGTAGGGAAATGGAATGTGGCTGCAATATCGGTGGCTTGAAGTGTCCCCCTTCTTTGACCATCCCGATTGAGAAAATGGATAACGGTAGGATGAGATTGCTCTCCTAGATGTCATGGTATGGTAGAACAGTGACCACAGGACGAAGAACGGCGTGGGGTCGTAAAGAATCTCGAGGAGTACCGCTACACAAGCCTCATAGAATCTATGAGCTCGGGATTGGCAGCGAAGGCTGGAAAATTATAATATGTCTCGCAGTGCACTTCCCTGGTATTGTAATCTGAATTGCCTGTAATGGGGCAGCGATGGAAGAAGGGGCACCTGATAATAGAAGCATGGGACAGATCCGGGGGTAGGGAAATGGAATGTGGTTGCAATATCGGTGGCTTGAAGTGTCCCGTTGCGGCCATCAATTGAGAAATGGATAACAGTAGGATGAGGTACTCTCCTAGATGTCATGGTATGGTAGAACTTGATGACCACCCGGGGGTAGAAGAACCGGCGTGGGGTCATAAAAGTCTCGGGTACACCGCTGCTGCTCATAGAGATCTCTGAGGCTCGGGGATTGGCGTAGGCTGGAAAATTATAATATGTCTCATGATGCACTTTACCCGAATGCGTAATGCGAATTGCACGTAATAGGGCCGCGATGGAAGAAGGAGCGCCGGATAATAGAAGCAGGGGACAGATCCGAGGGTAGGTCATCAACTGGACCTTGAATAGGTGGGGAATGGGGCTCATGTGGCCTCGAACTAGATGACTCGCCCGGGTCCGAAGCCTGGGCCTTGGTTGAAGGTGGGGCCCTCCGGGATGGTCGCGGATGAGCAGGAGATGGAGGAGTAGGCCCAACCCACGTATCATACCTGCGGCTGGAAGCGGCGAGGCGGGGGGCATGAGACGATGCTTATTGCAGCCGGGAGTGCTTTGACGGTAGGGGGTGGAGAGGAAGGGCGCACCCGAGGCCTAGAACTTTGTGCTCCACGGGGTCCTGGCCATGCTTGGATTAGGGAAGAGATGGAGAAGGTGGAGGATTTCTGCTACACCTGTAAAACAAAATTCCAAAAAAAAAAAAAACAATGTGAGAATGTGCATAAGAGAATGAGAAAATGCAGTCATAACTAAGCTACAACTAAAACTTGGAATAAACCAAATAAAATTCATTAAACACAAAAAATGGAGTGGCATTTCGGTCTCAATGGAAAGCCAACTTCAAGTATCACATTGAATTTATGGAAATTGAGGAGGATCTCCTCCTTGTGCGCTCGCGGCGTACTCACATCTGACTTTAGCCTCTGCCCATTCACCTTGAATGATACGGTGTCGCCCAGATTGAGCAGGTCCACTGATCCATTAGGATGAACTTGGTGGATGATGAATGGACCAGTCCATCTTGACTTGAGGTTACCCGGAAAGAGGTGGAGCTTGGAGTCATAAAGCAGCACTTTGTCTCCTTGTTTGAAGTTTTTGTGGGCTATCAGCTAATCATGCCACTTCTTTAATCTGTCTTTTGCAATCTTCGAGTTGAAGTAGGCATCATTTCTCAGCTCTTCTAGCTCAGTGATATCAAGGAGCCTTTTAAGGCCAACTCTTCCCATATCCAGGTTCAGCTTTTTGACTACCCACCATGACTTATACTCAATTTCCATAGGCAGGTGACACGCCTTGCCATAAACTAGGCGATAAGGGGACATACCAAGGATGGTCTTGTATGATGTTCTGTATGCCCTAAGGAATCAGCGACAGAGACCGGTCCTTTCACGAAGGAGCTCACCACTTTCATCAATATTGTTTTGATTTCCCTATTGGCGACAAACTTGACCGATGGTTGAGGATGGTAAGGGGTGGCCACTTTGTGCTTTACACCATACTTAACTAGGAGGTTCTCAAAAGGTTTGTTGTAGAAATGTGAACCTCCATCACTGATTATGGCCTTAGGGACCCCAAATCTGGATAAGATGTTCTCCTTCAGGAATTTCAACACCACCCTGCGGTCTGCTGCTCTGCAGGGCATTGCTTCAACCCATTTCGACACATAGTGTACTCCCACCAAAATGTAGACGTATCCAAACGATGAAGGGAATGGTCCCATAAAGTTGATGCCCCAAACATCGAACAAGTCAACTACCAAGATGGTTAGAGAGGCATCATGTGGCTGAAATTTTCCCCCAATCTTTGGCATTTGTCACATTCTACATATAAGTGTGGAGTATCCTTAAAGAAGATAATAAAACGGTGTAACACCTTCATGGCAGTTTTCACCAGAGCAAAATGGCCTCATGCATTCTCATGGCAATGGCTGAGTATCTCATTGTTCTCCTCAGGCACACATCTTACGATTATCGGGTCAGCCTGATATTTGTCTGAAGGGCTCTTCCCCAATTGTAAATTGAATTTTGTGAAGAAGAACTTCACATCTTGTGCCTTCATCTCTTTGGAAACTCTCCTATTGCCAGAAAATTGGCAATGTGAGCATACCATGGGGCATTTTCCACTAGCAACAGGGACTCCTCAAGAAACTCATCATTAATTGGAGGGTTGTGGGTGTTGTGTGCTATGGTTAGTCGTGAGAGATGATCCACAATAACATTCTCCACACCCTTTTTTTTATCCTTGATCTGCAAGTTGAATTCTTGAAGGAGGACCCTAATAAGTCTGGCATGGCATTTTCTTGGTGAAGATTCTTCAAAGCGAGAATGGTGCATGGTCACGATGTCTAACCCTACCAAGTATGCATGAAATTTTTCCAAGGCATAGACCACTGCCAGCAGCTCTTTCTCTATGGTGGTGTAATTCCTCTATGCCTCATTCAACGTTTTGCTTACATAGGAGACCACATAAGGTTTTCCTTCTTCTCTCTGCTCGAGAACCGCTCTAATGGGCGAGGTCAAACACATCGCACCATAACCTCGAAAGGTAACCCAGTTGGGGGGCCCTCACTGTGGTGTAGTGGTTAAGTAGGCCTTGAGCTCCTCACAGCTCTTACGCAATCTTCATCCCCGAATGAATTTGGCATCCTTCTCCGATAGTAAGCATAAGGAAACATGAATTTTTAAATCCTTGATGAACCTCACCGCCCAAAGCTTGCATGCACTAAGAATTGCCTCACAGTCTTCACATTCGTGGGGGAAGGCAGTTTGGAAATCAGTTCAATTTTTTCCTTTGTTGGAAATAATATGTCCAACACAATTCCCTAGTTGACCATAAAGTGGCATTTTTCCCAATTCAGCGCCAAGTTTTTCTCAATACATCTATCTGAAATTTGTTTCAAATTGATCAAGCATTCTTGAAGCTCCACTCCATAAAGCGTAATATCATCCATCTAGACTTCCATGTCGCATCCACCAAATCTTGAAGATCACGAGCATGCATTCTTTGGAATGCGAGGAGCATTACGGGCGAAGGGCATCCTCTGTAAGCATGCCAAATGAGCAGGTGAAGGTGGTCTTCTCCTGATCTTCTGTAGTAATCTCAATCTAGGCAGCAATAGCCATCTAGGAAACTGATAAAGGGTTGGCGAAAAATTCTTTTCATTTGGTCATGAAGGGTAAAGGGAAGTGATCCTTTCTTGTCACCTCATTTAATCTTCTGTAATCAATACATACCCTCCAACCTGTGGTAAGGCAGGAGGGCATTTCCTCTCCCTTCTCATTATGCCTGATGGTTACCTAATTGTTTTGGCCTGGCAGGTTGGACTCGCAAGTGCTATCGGATATGGGGTAAATGATACCGACTTATAGCAATTTTAGGAATTCTACACTTACCACCTCCTAAATGTGAGGATTCAATCTCCTCTGTGACTACCTTACTGATTTTGCTTCCTTCTCCAAATAGATATGATGTGTGCAAACTGCTGGGTTAATTCCCTTTAGGTCAGTGATTTTCCACCCAATAGCACCTTGTTCTCACGAGGATGTCAATGGCGTACCTGAATGCGGCGGGAGGATATAACCATTGGGCATTTCCCATGTTCTTCTAAGTATGCATATTTTAGTTCCATAGGCAGGGGCTTGAGATCCAGCTTTTGAGGCTCATTGATGCCTTCCTCCATCAGCAAAGGTAGGATTTCTTCCTTCTTTCTCCATGGCCTTTACACAGTATACAAGTCTTGGGTTCCCTGCAGCTCTTTAGAACACTCAAATAATTCCTCAATTAGCACATCCTGTAATTGCTGCTGCTCAGCTTGTTCCTCTAGGATAGTGTTAATTATGCAAGCCTCCTCTGGACCCTCTTCCATTGGTTGCATATGCTTTTTGCTAAAGTAGAAGATATTGAGCTCCAAAGTCATGTTCTCGAATGTAAGTTGCATAACTCCATTTCGGAAATTAATGATTGCATTGGAGGTGGCTAAGAATGGTCTTTTGAGGATGATAGACACATAATTAGTCCAAACTGCAACCGATTTTGTATCAAGCACAACAAAGTCTACAGGAGAGTAGAATTTGTCCACTTGGATTAAAACATCTTCCACAGTGCCCTTTGGTATTTTTATGGATCTATCTGCAAGGGATAGTGTGATGGAAGTGTGCTTCAGCTCTCCCAAACCCAGCTACTTATACACTGAATAAGGCAGCAAGTTGACACTGACCCCTAAGTCTAGGAGTGCCTTTTCTACACAAGTGCCTCCGATATTCACCGAGATGGTAGGGCAACCCGGATCTTTGTACTTTATTGGAGTCTTGCACTGGATGATAGCGTTGACTTGTTCAGTCAGGAAAGCCTTCTTGTCAACATTTAACCCTCTCTTTACGTACCTGGTGTAGTGGCATACATTGGGACTTGTTTAATCATGTCAAGCAGGGGGATGTTGACCTTCACCTGCCTTAGCACCTCTAATATTTCATCCTGGTTGATGGCCTTTTTCTTGGCTTTTAGTGCTTGCAGAAAAGGTGGGGGTGTGCTCTTTTTCACTGCATTTTCTTTTATCACCTCCTCCTTTGGTTCAGCTTCTTTTGCCTCTAGCCTTCTTACATTGGTTTGGGGAGCGGCTTGACTTTAACCCCTCCTTACCACTTCTCGAGCGATAGCCTTAAACTTCATCTATCCTAGGATTCGGCTCATTGGAAAAGCTTACTTCATGCACCCCCCTAGGATTGGGCTGTGTTTGAGAGGGAAATTTCCCTTTTTCCTGCACTTGCCGTTGGTTGGTTAGCCTTGAAATTGAGTACTACAGGTTGTCAAATTTTTGGGAATTTCAGTATGTGGGTTCTCTATCTTCTTGTTTAGTGTACCTTCTACTATATCAATCCTCTGGTTAGTCTGGGCATTCACTGCCTTCTGTTCTTCCACAAAGTTGCCTACCACTTTGCTCAAGTTCATGATAGCTTGCTTAACTGGGGATGAGGATGGTGGTGGTTATGGCTGGGATGAGGATCTATACTGTTGCTGTGCAGCAGGTGGCACATATGGTGGAGGTTTTGGCTTCCAGGAGAGGTTAGGATGGTTCCTCCAGTTAGGATTGTATGTATTGTTGTATGGGGCAGTGGTTGGTGGCTTGTATTGTATTGTGGCTTGTTCAGCCGTCACTTATCCCTTGCGGAAGCCCCACGCAGTTAGGCGAGTGCTCTCCTTGATTGCTTAGTGGTGACCGATGAAACAAGGTTGGTTGAGCACGGTGCACCGACCATTGCTCGCACCTCATGTTGATTTCATTTCCATCCTCCAGCCTCCTAGCTTGAAGGTGGATAGCTTTGCCTTCATCTCCATGTCCTCTGAGAATGAGTACATGCCTCCCCTTTGATTGGCTGCAGGCCTCACCCTTTCGGCTTGGTTGGGGTTGGGTTCATCCCAAGCTTTTAAAGTCTCCACCACGTAATTCAAGAAGTCCATGGCTTCCTCTGGATGTTTGCTCATGAAGTCCCCTCCACACATAGTTTTGACAGTTGCCGTAGTAGAGGACATTTCCATTATAGGAAGTGATTAGCCCGGCGTCAGTATGAAAGCCATGGTGAGTTGAGCAGTGACCAGTCTCTAGGTACCCAGCACCGACCTTGGTAGAATTTCTCATTTTCTTGGGCGACGGAGGTGTCATCTGCCTCTTCCAATTATTGGTTTTATGGGTCTTTGAAGAATTTCTTTAAAAATTTAGCTGCATATCTCCCCCGATTCTAATAGTTCTCGACCTCCCGGAGAGTTAGGTGATTTATGCTGTCCTTCATAGTTAGAGGAAAAGAACTTGATCTCATAGGATCCTGTGGAGATGTCCTCTTTGAAGGTATTGCATACTTCCTCGAATTCGAATGTGTGAGTATGGATTTCATCTCCATTCCATGGAAAGTGGAAACGAAACCTGATGTAGAGCGAAATATTATGTCCCTCTGGAGGAGAGCACACAATGCGAGAGTGCACTTACATGGAGGATGTATATGATCCCTCATTGATCACATGTCATTAGTTTCTATAGACCCTTATTTGGCTTTCTTTTGCTCCTCGGGTGGAGGCTCCATCGACCGTGTATAACCAATTCTGACTCGTTCTTGTGGAAATTGCTCCTTTCTAGGCACTCTTTGTGTTTTATCCCGGTGAGTGCATAAGCTCTATAAATGACACAAAAATACAACAAGAGACAAAAACAAAATAGGCTACCAAAAAGGTTAATGTTAGCAAAAAATGAAGATAGAAATTGTATATGGATAATATAAAAATTCAATCAACCTAACAGTGAACTGCTAGGAAAAATAAAAGTAAGGACAAAAAGGATTGATAATTCACCAACACTTGTGATGTGGGTCACAAGTTCAACAACTCGTCACTTGCACTTAGATACCATCCCCGGCAACAGCGCCATTTGATTCGAGTCGCGGTAGGTTGTGCCGAAATCAACAAAATTTATAAACATAAATTCCAACTACTGTCGTAGCATAGCTATTGCAGTATAGTAGCTCTAGGGTCGAACACAAGGATGGGTTTTCTTCGTGTAAATGACTTGTTGTTGGTTCAAAAAGGTGAATTTCAATTTGGATTTGGGGTTTTGTAAAAACAGTGGAGGTGAATGGTTTGCAGACTGAAAATAAACTGAAATAAAATATGAAAAAGAGCTCCTTGAAGCATCGGGCTACTGGGTTTGAGATCCTAGAGCAAATGAAAGGTTCTTGGGCCCTTTTCCTCTCATTGGGGAGGATGACCTATAGTTATTTCCTAAACTGGATCTTCATTTAGATATCAAAACTAAACCATGATAATTTTTCCTTTTGAAATATAGCATTTAATGAGCATAAATGTTCCCGGACAGTAAAAGCACATCCCCTAAATCTACCCTACAATAACTAATGAAAATGACTAATGAATCTCAAATGGATGTAGCGATAAGCATCCACTGAACCCTAAAAACTTGCCAAATACAGGTTAATCAAGGTACATTTAAGAGATTTAAACCTAAAGTAAGAGATGGAAACATAAATGACAATAAATGCTTGCATTAAAAACAGAGAACCAACATTTTACCTCAAAACCCTAGCCACATTAGCCTCTCTTCCAAGGATGGAGGAGTTTGTGACCATCCCTTGAGTTGTCATCCTCAAGGGATGTTTGGCTGCCGAGAAAATTAAAGAAAGGGGGAGAAAATAAAGCAGAAGAAGAAAAATAGGAAAACTCCCACCTAGTAGCTGTGTATTTAGCAAAAGCAAAAATCAAGATGTCTCTACAAGATTTGGTTTGAGCTTGTATAATTCTTTCGAATGAAAAATACAAAAATACCCTCAATACCCATAATACATGAAGGAAAAGAATTGAAAAAAATCACAAAGGAAGTCAACGGGGTCAAAAGGGCAAGAATTGGAAGCGGGTTATAGTTTCGCAAACTCATTCCTTGCCCATACGCTCTTCTTTCATACGATTTCTAATACGCAATGCTAAGTTCGACTCGATTACAGTGCTTGGATCCACGACTAAACAAATTTGGCACTAAATAACACAAAAATACAAATTAGCCATAAAATGCGATTAATTAACCGGGACCTTAATGTGCAAAATGGGTTAATTCGGTTGATTAGTACACCAAAAGTGCTCAAAACCTACAATAAATAGGGCTCAAAATAGCATTTTTTAGGCACTAATCAGTTATAAGAGTCCTAAAACTGACAGGGAACCAGGGTTGGTGCTCTACCTATGGAGAACCACTCCAATCACCAAACCAAGATGAGACTACTTGGGATATCAAATTGCAACCTAAACGAAGTCCAAATGTTTAATCAATGATGAAGCTTGTATGAAGGCGAGGTCTAACATCCTAATATGTGAAGATTATGCAAAGACAAAATCTGAATGCCTGAGCTGTGAAGTAGATGAAGCCGAAACATCTAAATTACTGTATACTCTAAGTCTAAATGTTCGACACTATAATGGAGATGAAGTGATGTAGACGAAGTCTGAACATCTAAACTTGTATTGGAGATGAAATTTGAACATTTAACATTGTTGTAAGGATGAAATTTGAATCTATGATGAAGATGAATTCTGAACATTTGAAACTGTGACAAAGACAGTCTAAATGTCTGTAACTATAATGGCAATGAAGTTTGAACATTTGAAACCATAGTGAAGATAAAGTCTGAACATTTGACACTACCATGAAGACAATGTATGAACGTCTAAAACCGTGACAAAGACGAAGCTGAAATGCCTGGCACTGTGATGGAGATAAAGTTTGAACATCTGAAGTTTTACTAGAGATGAAGTTTGAACATCTGACACTACTATGAGATGATGATGTTTGAATGTCTATAACTATAATGGTGATGAAGTTTGAACGTCTTAAACTATGACAAAGTCTAAGTCTGAACAATTGTAATAAGTTGGAGATGAAGTCTGAACATTTGTAATGAACATGTGATGAAGTCTAAACATTTAATAATGTTATAAAGATGAAGTTTGAACGTCTAATCCATAAAGAATAGCATAAAGGCAAAGTCTGAATGCCTGATACTGTTATGAAGACGAAAGTTTGAACGTCTAAAATTGTAATGGAGATAAAGTCTGAACATCTCAAATGAGTTGAAGATGAAGTCTAAACGTATGTAGTTGTAATGAAAATGAGGTCTGAACATCTGACACTATAATGGAAATGAAATCTAAACATCTGAAACTGTGATGAAGATGATGTCTTAACATCTCAAACAAGCTGAAGACGAAGTATGAACGTTTGTAGCTATTATGCCAGTAAGGTTTGAATATCTGACACTGTAATAGAGATGAATTCTGAACATCTAAATCTATACTGGAGATGAAGTCTGAATATATGAATATGTGATGTAGATGAGGTATGAACATCTAACACTGTAATGGAGATGAAATCTGAACACCCGAAATGGGTAGGAGATGAAGTCTAAACATCTAACACTACTATGAAGACAATGTTTGAAAGTCTGTACCTGATGCAGATGGGGTCTGAACATCTGGCACTATAATGGAGATGAAGTCTAAACATCGGTAATGAGTAGGTGATGAAGTCTGAACATCTGACACTACTATAAAGACGAATTCTAAACGTCTAAAATGATCTAAAGACAAAATTTGAACGTCAAAAACTGTGATGACAATGAACTCTAAATGTTCGAAACTGCCATAAAGATGAACTATGAATGTCTATAGTTGTGACGACTATGACATCTCGTCAAGGCATGATAATATGAGTAATCCAATAGGTGTATGCCCTAGTATAAGGTCTTACAAAGTATAAACTCAAGGATCAAGTCATATCCACATCAAACACAAACTCCAAATGATAAAGAACCATAAAATCATATGATTGAAGGTTATGCCCCAATATAAAACTCGATAGACCATGACTTGTGAGTCAAATAGTCACCTAACTTCAATCACTGAGGAACCATCGAACTTATCTATAGAGAGCCCTAGTATATGGCATGGTGATACGCAATGTCACGAAGTCACGTCGTGACGTGATAGAGAAATAGTTCAAAGGTTGCAATCGACGTTGCGATGTGATAAAGAATTTAATTCCAAGGCAGCAATTGATGTCATGATGTGACACAAGGTTCATTTTTTATTGTTGCATCCAACGTTGCGATGTCTGAGTCGCACGGCATGATAGGATAGAGACTTGCATTCTAGTGCTACAACCAAACATCGCGATGTAAGGTCCTCACATCACAGCGTGAGGGTGATTTATTTGAAATTTTTTTGTTAAATGTTCAAAACATGAAACACACTAAACTTACCCTCACAAAGGATACACATCATGAATTGTCCTCACTTTCATGCTTGAGATAGCCCTTGAGACTTTAGACCTACAAAAACATACAAAAACAAACAAAATCAAATTTAAAAAGACTCAACTAACAACTATTTAAGCAAACAAGAAGACTTAAAATGAAAGAAAGGAAAAGAAAAGAAAAGATGATTGGGTTGTCTCCCAAGATGCTGCTCCATTTTTCTAGAGTCCAACTTGACTCATAGAACTACGGAAAGAATGATGATTCCTCCTTCCATCCGTTCCCAAGAACCGCACCTGTGCTCAATTAGCAACTAGGGCACATAGTCTTCCACGATCATTTTTATGAAAATTTTTTTCTTTTTGTTTCACAATGGTTGCTATCAATTCCTTGTTCAACTGAAAGATGCACTCATCCACTTTGGAAAAGGGGGTCATTTTCTCATTTTGCAATTCTTCATGCATCTCACCCCATAGAGTCATCTCCAAAAAAGTCTCTATAACTTCTTCTTTCATCTCATGTGGCTCTAGAGAAGTTGATGCCTCCTCTTTTGCAACTAACTCTTTCAACTCATTTGCATCACTCTCTTCTCTTTTAAGCTTCTCAAGTTCCCCATCATTCTTCAAGGTGATATCCTCCTAATATTCCATTTCTTCTTCCGAATTCGCCTCAAGAATGGTAGGAAAGCTCCTGTTGCTCCTCATTTATGTGTTGGGCCATTATCTCTTCCGTACTCATTTCCTTCATATGTGGATGTTGTTCTTTTTTTAATTTCGGATTGAGTATGAGAAATGGCCTTTGGAGTTTCCATGCTCTTAAGTGGTATGGACTGAAATTGGACATTGGCCTTTGTTTCTTCTAAAATAATTAAGTCATAGACTTAGCCAATTCAACCATTGAGATGGCTAGTTCATCCACTTCATTTTCAAAGTTTGGCTCCTCTTGTTTAGGTTGGTTCATCTCCTCCATAAATTAAGCTCGAGAGATTTCTAATTCAACTTGAGCTCCTTTCAATTCAACTATGGTTTATTCTAGGTTTGTCATTTTCTCTTGTGGAGGTGAACTTATCTCATTTAGGGCATGAAACCTAACCAAGCCATTTTGTACATAGTCCAAATCAGCCATTGATATTTTAGATTCAGCTTGAGCCATGGAAAATTCAACTTGAGATCTTCTCAATTCAGCCATGGTTTCCTCTACACTTGATTTGGTCATTTGAGCTCGAGAATTTTCTATTTCAGCTTTTGCTTTAGCTAATTCAGCCATGGTTTCTTCTCAGGTTGATCATTGGACTTGTGGGTGAATGGAGAGTAGTATGGCTTGCTTTCCATGAGATGCTCGGGTAATGGTCCCATCCAAAATTATAATTGTTCAAGTATGGGGTACCTCTATACTGAACATGATCCATAGACATATGTGGGTTTCACACTTGACTTCTTACTCTTTGATGGTGCTCATTAGCTATTTGCCTCATTCTTAGTTGTTGAGTAATGAGGGTCATTTCAGTTGTCAATTCCATGAAAGGATCCATTGTAATTTAAGTCCTATAAAACAAAGATAAAAATCAAAGTAAAATAGACAAAAGAGAAAATAGATATATGCAACTAAAATGAACCAAAACAAACAAAAGAAATATCTAAAGTGAAGAAAGACTACTTGGTAACAATATTAGTAAAATGTCTATTCCCCAACAACGGTGCCAAAAACTTGATAAGCGCATAGCGTGTATATAAAATAGTACGCCTATATGGGTAAATTAATGCACCCGTCGCATCAAGTAATGTAGAAAGTAAGAAAATAAGAAAGTATCCTTCCCACGAGAATTAGATTACTAAGTATTGAAATTAAAATAGCCCTAGCTTTATCTGGATGATGGAATTAAGATGAAAAAGAAAAGGAAAACAATTAACAAACTGAAATCCTAAACTAACATGCAAATGGGTGAAGTAAAGATGGAAAAGCCTAGGATTTAGATTTCATTTAGTTAACCCTTATGCACTAAGTCCAATTTATTCTCAATTAACATTCTAATCACTTATTAATGGTAAGCCTCGCTAGTGCATATATGAATATCTCTCTATAACCCATAATCTACTCCCAGGGTTTAGGTATTTTACATCTCTACTCAACCCCGAAACCCTGGAAGCGCAAAAAACCCAATAAACCTTAATTACCACACAAAACTCATGAGAATATCTTGTCAATGGTGGATTGTGATGCTCTAATCATTGTCTAATTCAACTCTCACTTCGTAGATCACAAATTGAATCACAAATCATGTCAATGGTAATTAATCATCAACAAGCAAGAACAGTAGAATATAAAATTTAATAGAAATGTGACTCAAATATCAAATAGAAAGTAAACCAGTGCTCAAAGACATAAATCCTAACCAAACTACATCTAAAACCCTAGAAAACTAAATCAATTCATAATGAGAAGAGATACAGCCATAGAAGTGAATAAAAAAACATAAAAATCAGCATCTTCCTCTCCTTCAATCTTCCTTCTTCCCAAGAAAGTTGTGCCCTAGGGTTAGAAACCCTAGGGACTTATTCTAGTCCTCACTAACTACTCCCCCCTAATGCCCTAATCGTCTTCTCTTTATATCCATCTTCAAAATAAGCTAGTTGTAGGTTGAAGAAAGAGCTAGGTCATAGGTGATGTCACGACATCGCAATGTGACATCAAGATGTGCGGGGTGGCTTAGCTTCAAATCTCGGCCACGTCATGACGTGGAGAACCAACATCGCGACTTGGAGAACCAACGTCGTGACATGAGGCTGCAAATGACATAGCTTGAATTTCTCTTTTGCTCCAATTCAGCACCTTTTTGTCTCAATATGCTCCTTTGCCTCAAGATTAGACCTATATGCAAATATGAACGAAAAGTGCATTAGAACACTTATTAAAATAGTAAAAACATGCATAAAACTACCTAAAATATGAGGATAAAATGAGTATATATATTGAATACTCATCACTCTATTTTATTATTATATTTTCAAATTATTGTTTCAGCTATTGTTTCATAACATGTCTTATATTTAAAAATTGTTGGGAGAGTGTTATTATATTTATGCTTGCTTATAATTTCTATTTTATTTATAATTAAATTGAAGTTTTGAAAAGATGTATATGTTGGAAGACTTCTTGACTTCACTTCACTAAACACCACCACCCTCTAGTGGGATGAGAAATGATTATGATATTGGAGGAATATGAACATGCGGTTTGATGAAACCTCCCAAGAAAAAGGAAAAGATTAATAGAGCCATTATAGAAATAAATAGGTATAAAGATGCATGAATACTTGACACCTTTTATCTCCACGCTTATTATGTGATGATGCTTAAATTGACAAACATGAAACTCTATTCTAATAGTATAGGATCTTACGAATTCAAGAGGGGCCTAATTAAGGTTTTTATTTGGAGTCCACCTCTTTGCAAAAGAAATAATCTTTGCAAAAGAAATAATTTTTGCAAAAAAAATTCGTATGCCCCCGAGCATTAGCTAGGTCGATCACTGGATGCATTGGTTCTACACACTTATAGTATAGTCCTTTCCTAAGCATTCTAATGCTTTATATGGCGTATAAAGGTGAGAGGCTTTGAGGCATTTATGATTATTAGGTAATGCATTGAATAAATGGATCTTTTACTATCACAATGAACTTCCAAGATAACATCATCACCCTCGCAACTTTCATACAAACAACTTTAATTACTTCATCAAATTTGAGTGCTATAACCTCTACTTTAAAGTTAGGTTTCTCTTCTTTCAAATCATCATCAAACTTTATTAATTTTCCTTTAATATTTGTGGTTTAAACCTAAACTTCTGGTCTTATAATGACGAGAAATTATATTTATCATTTTTTTTGGGTCCATTTCATTCAGTTCCCTAAGTTTGATATCAAAGTAATTAATTTTTAAAAAAAATGACACAGTTTTTTTCAAAATATTTACCAAATTAATCTTTTTTATTTTTAAAATCGTACGCATTTGCTAACTACGGTTTTAAAAATTAACCTTAAAACCAATATTCGGTTAACCGGCGCTTTAAAAAATTAACCTTAAACCACAAGCTTGGTAATTACAATTTAAATTTACTTAAGGTTGATTTTTAAAAACTATAATTAAAAATATGATTTTAAAAAATAAAAAAATTAATTTTATGAATATTTAAAAAAAATATGTTTTTTTTTTTTTGAGAATTATTTTTACTTTAAACTTCAGTTTCCTTCCCTTTAAAGCAAAATATTCCAGTTTCATTGAATAATCGTCTATGGCATACTAGCCTGTCGCGCTAGTTTTGGTTGATTTATGTCATCTCTAGTCGAGTTTCCCCCATTTCAGTCCATTTTGACCTAATTTCATTTTTACATCACTCCCACAATTTGTTTTTCTTCAGTGTCTCATAGTCTTGTTTAAATCCTATTAATTACCTTACATTTTTTTTCTTAAAAAATACATAAATATATTAACTTAATGGCTCCCATCACTAGCCAAACAGAAAATTTAGGACAGACATGACCCATTTTTTGCGGAAACCCATTTGAAATTTCACTTTTGAGTAGTGGGTGAGAAACTTTCTTGGTGAGTTTGAAAAAATAAAATTAAATAAGAGTTTCCTGTTTTGGGGATGTCCTTGTGAGTTGTGATGACTACTATTCTAACTGATAGTTGGGGATAAAGGTTAAAAAATAGTAGGGGGTAGATGGGCCAATTTTCAAGGTTTTTAAATGTGGAGTGGTTGGGGTGAATGGAGTGTGGTCCAAGAGGACAGAAAATGTTGAATAGCAAGTGTTATTAGTGGTTGAAAACAAGAGTGAATGAAGAGAAGTATGTGCATTTAAAGTAGTGTAGAGATAGAAAGCCCCAAGACAAAGTAGTATCACTGCATATATGCATCCTACTCAATTATTAACACAGTGACAGTAAGGTTAGATCAAAGGTTTTGAATGTGTAAGAAAGGGACTCCTCATAGCCATAGGTATAGTATAGTTGTTCACATGCATGCATGCATGCATGCTACTTATGCTACTTATATATATCACTGCATGCTACTATATCTATATATATATATATATATATATAAAGAGAGATAGATATCAATCATTCACATGCATGCATACATGGAGTGAAAATGATTTCCTGATTATCCATTATTGCCCTTGTTTATTCTACGCTCTAAATGAAGGATTAGTTAATTAGTTGTCCTCAAATCTTATTGGAATAAAAAGATTTGAAGGAATCTTAAAATACTATGTTTAGTGTCAGAAAAGGATAAAACAAAAACAAATATACAAGACAATGAAATTTTCTATATTTAATTTGATTAAAAAAACAAATATATTTAATAGTATTTGAAACTTATATATTATTTAATATAAAAAAATTAAAATGAATAAGACAATTTTAATCTAACATATAAAAATAATATATTAAATTTAAATTTTTCCTTCACATTTTCCCTTTTTTCACGCATTTTTGTCTCAAATGTTAGAAATTAATTTAAACTTTTTATCGAAACAAGGACTGACAAACGTTGACTTGATACAGTAGCAAATAAAGGAAGTCGCATAAACTTTTTGGTTTAAATTGAGTTAAAATGTATATCACGTGTTTATATAATCCCAATTAGTTAATTTATTAGTCAAAGAAAATGTGTCATTTCCTAATCAAAGAATCAGTCATTTATTAATCAACCAGAATACTCACCCCATTCAGTTATTATTATCTAGAGACATATATTAAACTTGAACCTTGATCGAAGGAAGCAGTCTGCCACAATTTGGAGAGGTTAAAAAAACATATCAATTATTTTTTTTAGAAACTTATATTGAACTTGAATTAGTTTGCTAACTCAAATTTAATTTGGAGTTTAATTCATGAAGTATCAATACAAATTTCGACCCAAAGTTTTTTTTTTTATAATATTTACATCCTACATATTTTTTTTTTAATGTTTTAAAAAAAATCAAAATATAAATATATAATAGAGTGTTTTTTCAATTTTTTTTAGAAAAGTATATAAGTTTATTTTTACTTTTTTATTGTTACAAAACTTACTGCAGGCAGATTTTTAAACATATAGCCTACCAATACCAATCCTCCAATCAAGTTGGATCTAGCCTGATCAATGCAAGTATAACCCGATCGACCCAAGCTTGACTTAATCAACTTGTATTCAAATTTAGTTTAAACAAAAAAAAAAAAAGAGATTTGTTTGGACTTAGATTAAATGTCTCAATTAGAGGTCAAATTACTTAATTATCTACATAGTTATATATTTTAATAATTTTTTATTTATAAAAATATAAGGTTCTTTTCAATAATTTATATTCTTTGCTTAAAATAATTAGAAGAAATTATTTATAACTTCTTTAAATTTAAAGTCTTGATTAAACTAATGGAATTATAATATATAAGGTAGAATCTTATTTAAATAATAGGACAAAAATAATTCAATTCAAGTTTTTCTTTTAATTTAGTAGCTATAAAAATATATGAATAAAAGAAAGTGCTATTAAATAGTTTATATAGGACCCTAAGTCATGACATGCAAAATATAAAACACGGGGTGCAATATGCACTGCTGTAGGGTGAAACACATAAAAGAGGTCATACTATTGTTCAAATTGGTATATTTTGGTTTCACAATGATTTTTACTCGAAATATATGTAGTATAAGTGTTTTTTTTAATAGGATAATCACCTATATATAAGTATTTCTTTTTTTTTTTTGATATAAAGATGAAAACTTTCATGATGAAATAGCAGCATCAATACATAACATGGTTTGAATTACAATAAGAGGGTCATTCCAAACCGCCAGCATTAACAATAACATTTCTAGCAATAGTATGGGCAACTACATTATTTTGCCTTTTGATAAAAACCATAGAAAAATAAGGTTCTCCTTGCAAAAGGGATAAACAATCTTTGATCAAAACACAAAACTCGCTAACATCAATAACTCTTTTTTGCAATGCTTGAACAACTTGCAGCAAATCTAATTCAAATATCACTCAATACAAACCCAGATTCTTGATCCAAGACAATGCTTCTCTCAAACCCAAAGCTTCCAACTCCTTGACTTGAAATAAACCATCCACTAGCCGAGAGGCACCATGAATGAATAAGCCTTGTGAGCCACGAACCACAATTCTGCAACTCGATTTGCCTTCTTCATGGAATACAGCCGCATCAATATTGCATTTGCCAAAACCCGGGTGGCAACGTTGCTTAACAAAGCATGGCCCCACCTAATTGCTACTTTAAGGTTCGAACAAATCCAATCAAACGCATATCTGCGCCTCAAGTAAACCATTCTCTCCGCCGATTCATGAGAACCATTCCAACATCGGGAATATTCCGTCACGCCATATAATTAAAGAACAACACTAATTTTTTCTCTATGGTCTTCCTGTCTTGAGTATTTAACAATTTAAAGAACCATTCTACAAGACTTTCAAAATTATCAGCTATAGAATCAATCAAACCAACCACATTCAACTTCGACGGCCAACAAGATATAGCAAAAGGGCAAGAAGTAAATAAATGTCATGCATTCTCAAGGCCATTCTCACAAAAAAGACAAGAGACGATAGCATCTATACCTTTTGACTGAAGTTGTAACTTTGTAGGAAAAACACATCGGCACAATCTCCGTAAAAGTTTTTGATATGAGGAGGAGCCTTCAAGTCCCATATTTTTCTCCATTCTCCTTCCTATGAAAGCTGACTATGAACACCCAACAATTGAGAGAGTGCATGATACCCTGTCTATCTGCATCAAAGGATTGAGACAAAGGACTACATTTTATTTCAACAACATCTCTCGCCACAAACAACTCTTCTAGTATCTCCACATCCCATTCAAGTTTTCCTGGAATCATTAAATCACTGACTCTCAAGCCTTCCAACTCTGCACTTTGAGTCGTTTACACCCAAAAATTCCTATCATCCCTCAACCAAGGACCGCTCCAAACATCAATCTGTGTACTATATTACCTATTCTCCAACGAATACCCTACTTCAACAATGTTAAAGAATGGAAGACACTCGCCAAGCAAATTTGATTGGAGCCCAAAGCTAGCTTTAAGAAAATCCCCTATGGAAAGTATTTCGCTTTTCAAGATCTGTAAACTGTAGTATCGTGGCAAACAAAGGTTCCAACCACTTCCCTAACATAGCGATATTGAAGCAATGAAGGTCACGAAAACCCATAAACTCGTACCTCCACTTTCCTTCTTCACACTCAGTTTGTCCCACGCCAACCATTTTATGCCACCTTTGGGTCTTTGCTCGATCCCCACCAGAAAGAATTAAGAATCTTTTGAATTTCATCAAGAATAGAGGTAGTAAAAGTATTTAAGGTACTTATATAATACGTAATCTCGACGGGGGCGCTTAACTTGATCAACACTTCCCCGCCACTGATAAGAGGCTCATTTCTCCACTTTGACCCTTTTCCACACACGCTTCAAGGTGGTTGAAACCATCTTCTTCTTATTTCCACTAATGATGGGGAGCCCTGTACCATCCAGCATTGAGGTCATGGATACACCCATAACAGAGGACAATGAGTCACAATATTTGAGAGTCCACATTCGAATCCAACATGATACCAACCAAAAAATTTACCCTCGCCCACTAGCTTCCCCAAATCGAGGAGAAGCTTCTTCTTCACATTACACCCGCATCTTAAGCCTAAAGAAAAACAAACTATCGTCGCAAAGAATATGAAACACTTGGGTCAAATTCCTACTTACTCGACACTCATGCAAAATCCAATTTGTATTCCAATTTTTGATCAACGAGGATAACCCTCAAAGACATAAGATAAAGAGGTAGGGATAGTGGATCCCCTACGCAATCCTTCTCTTCAAGGCTAAATGAGCCCTACCTCCATACCATTCACCAGTATATTATATCTCACTGTAGAAACACACAGCATCATAAGATCGACCCATCTACTATTAAAACCCAACTTCAACATGATCCCTTTGAGAAAACCCAATCTATTTATTGTAGTTTATTGATGTCGATTTCAAGGCCACATCCCCTTTTTACCTTCAATTTTCCTCTTCATATGATCAATGATTTTGAATGCCAATAAACGTTATCTCAGAATTGACCTTCGAAACAAATGTTGATTACTCAAGAGATAATCCGAGGTAACAACTTCTTCAATCGATTTGCCAAAACCTTGGCTAATATTTTGTAGTTCACATTACAGAGCGCTATTGGTCTGTAATCCTTCATAGATTCTGGTTTCTCATGCTTTGGAATCAAACATATGTTCGTATTATTTACCGTTGGAGGAAAGCATAAATTATTCATCCACTCTAGACTGTCCCAATAAATATCATCAACTACAAGATCCCAAAACCGTTGATAAAACGCAGGGTAGAATTTGTCAAGCCCTGGTGATTTATCAAGGTGCATCTCGCATAATGTTCTCCTTAAATTCATCCCCAGAGAATGTGATGCCCAAACTCGGTGGTCCCGTTGACAACCCGCACCTACGGACCATGTGATTTCGCATCTGATACTCACAATCGTTGTGTCCCATTTATTAGATCCATATTTTCATTGAAAATCTAAGTGAGTGCAGTCTCCTTGTCCAAGAGCTCTACCCAATATACAACCTCGTATAACAATATCATGAAGAAGTAATGATCACATAGGGTCCATCTCGTCCATCCACAATATACAACTCAGATTACTAATAGTCCATAAGAGTTGGTCAGAAACTCTATACATAACATATTAAACTAGCTTGTTCTAATATAAAGTTTTACAAAAATATTTATCAAAAGCTACATCCTCGGCTTCCTTCAAAATCATAGCCTCGGTGAGCTGCCCTGTACCACCCGCACTCCAAAATATGGTCCTTAGCCAACAGGTGAGCAATGCCCGGTAGAGAATAATTCTACAAGGGCTACTCCCAATTTGCGTACATGTAATGACATTTCACACATTCAAGTAAAAACATACACATTCCTACTCAAATGTCTACATTCCATGGATGAGAATATGACTCACCCTGTCCCATGTCTCAAGTCCTTACCGACTCCTTCACATATGCATATGCCAAGTGTGAAAACCGTCATTTATGTTCCATCAATGACCATTTTTTCAAAACAAAAGCTTTTTGTTTTATAAATCAATCATTGACAAACACCATATTCGCTTGTTTCTTTACTAAATTCAGGTGTTTTTATGTGTAGCTTAATTTTTGTCTCACCACAGGCTTCACACACCTTCCGACACTTTCACGAACTTTCATCGCTAGATACATATGTCTGACCAAGAATACCGGGTTTTTCACCCTACGGGGTATCTATCCATCCTTGCTATACCCAACACACACGATTTTTCTATTTCCTTTTCTTTATGCAACTCGTGAGACTCATGTTGATGCTGTCCCCATTTTACCGATCCCACCCATCGAACACCAAACATAGTGTCGACCACCAAGTAACACGACATACCATCGAACACCAAACACAGTGTCGATTTACCAACCATGCACTCACACCTATTTAATGGATGTCCCCGCATATGCAAGTGCAAGACTCCATTCCAGCATATTATGTCACATGCACAATGTATGCTACATGACAACACAATCCATAAACACTTACTCCGTCATGGACAATCACATCACTCGCATATGACTTCCATAAATCATTTCATTCATGTCAACTGGTCATGCAAACATATATCAACATTCTCATTCAACATGTCATTCTGGCGATCAAGCAATGACACACACAAGCAAGCCATGTAATGGCCATTGCACATAACAATTCATCTCATGTCAACATGTTAGAGCACACACATTGACACCCAAACACGTCACTCTTAGTCAAGCAATGACACTTGATCCTCAAGACCAATTGTGGCATAGAGATGCCCACAAAACATTCCACACAACAAGTCATCATAGCCCACAGAATGGTTCTGAACTTATTTAGAACTAGTCCCTTAACAAATCTCCAAAATTTGACACAAACCATTAAATAGTCTAAGAGGTAGTCTTGGAAAAACAGACCATAACTTGAGTTATAGAGGTCTAATTCTAGTGATTGAAAAGCCTAACATTAAGTTCTCAGATAGAGCAATTTCCTTTTGGAAGGATAATAGTCTCAAATTCTCACTTTTCCCAACCAAAAATCAATTCCAAAAACTGACAAAGAGGTTCACTTAAACATGGCAAATTTCTGTAAGGGCTCCGAAAAATGCACTCATAATCTTTAAGCTATAGATGTCCTCAATTTGGGTGATTCAAAAAGCCTAACATCAAGTTCTCAAATAGGGCTATAATTTCCTTGAAGGATACTAGTCCAAATTCTCCCTTTTTCTAATCGAAAATCAGCCCCAAAAACTGGACATCATATAGGGTCAAAATAGGGCACTATTCCCATAGACCAGAAAAATCATAATGTGATATTTTTCCCTCAAGGCCTTAAGTTTAAGTGAATGGAGTGAATGGCTCACATCGCGCCACGTGTTCCTCACATTCATCCAGTCCGCTTTCACCCCTAAACGAGATTTATTTCGCTTTCAATCCTGTTCAAATTATTTTAAAATGAACTTAACTCGATTTATTTCCTAACTCCGATATTCTGGCTAAAAATCTTGTCCCCTGGAGTCACTAGATTTTAATGTTACCTCGAAAATCGTGAAAATCCTACTGTCTCTCTGAATTTACCTAAAATTTTATGGGTAAACTAGATTCGCCGGTATCAAATCCAACTATGAAGTCCGTTTCATCATCCCGAGATCTAGAAAATTTTCCTGCATTCTCCCTAAACCATTTGGCACTTACTATTTTTACCATTTTTGGTGAAAATTTAATTTTCCCCGTGTTTTATAGAATGGTGACAACAACGCAACATTTTTCCATTCACACCTATTATCAACACAATCCAGAACTTCATCATACTTACTATTACTATCGAAAATAGAGCTTTAAAGTAGTCAACTGCTACTCGTTGAATGCCTTCATCTATTTGAACTCAATATCCCTCTTCATTAATCAAACCAATAAACTCGTTTTTTGCTGGGCACTTGCGTGAAAGAAAGGTTATCGAGTCATCGCCTTTATCCAAAAGAATTTTTGACTTTGCCTCTAGTATGTAGCTTCGTCCAATCTATGGGAAAAGTGGCTTACCAATTGCCAAATGTGACACCTCACGCTTAACCTAACAAACTCTAACTCTCTTTTGCAATTATCAATTTCCCTTCTTAATCCAAAAGCTAATTCCTTTCCCCAGTTAACAAAGAATCTGCACAAGAGGTCAATTTGCTCATAAAAGCACCCGATGATTCAAACCAAGCATCAGAAATGATTTGATTTAAATTTGGTTCAGACAACCAACCATTTTCAAACTTGAATTTCCTACTTCTTCACTTTTTAGCAATCACCCCATCTGTCTGTAAGAGAATTGGTGAGTGATCAGATACAGGAGCAATCAAATTAAGAAGCTTAACTGGTGGAAAGAGATTTAACCAAGCACCAGAAGCCAAACAACGATCAAGTTTTTCCTCTACCCATGTTGGCATCCCTTTACCTCTTTCCCACGTGAAAGGGGGGTAACCTTCAAGAGGGATGTCCATTAAACCACAATTAATCACAACTTCTCTTAAGCCTCTAAAAAGTCTAGCATGATGCTCTACATTTCCCCTTTTATCTACCTCCTCAAGTCGATCATTCATATCCCCTATCACACACTAGGGTAGCGATGAACGAGAGTAAAGGGATCATAGCAAGTTCCATGAATCTCGACACTTACTTCTCTCTCGGCATACCATATAGAACCGTCTAGCCCCATGTACCCCTGTCTTCATCTTCAATTTCTAAATGATGTGATGTTACAAGAAGCTCAAAACAGTGACTTTCTCCATAACATTCCAAAGAACAGCCACACCACCACCTCGACCTTCTCTGTCTACTGCCAAAGCATTATTAAAACCTAACTTTACCCTCAAACTTTCTATTTTATTATTATTAACCGTAGTTTCAAACAATAACACAACCATGGGCCTGTGAGTTTTCACCAAATCACTAAGGGCATGAACCGTGATAAAGCCCCGCCCAATCCCCATGTACCCAACTAAGGCAAATCATCGATCGGGCTGCTTTGTCCTGTGTCCCAATAAAAAGTCCTCAGGTATTTGAGGTGTAAGAATTCGCCATCTTCAATTTCAAAACTGGGTTTGTCTAGAGTCATACTATCAACTTGGGCCTCCAAGCCTGGCCTAGCCTTCCTTATCTTCCTATTTGTAGTTAATTCAAGGTCTACCTCCTCATCTACCACACTCAAACTTAAGTTTTTCTTCCTCAACCACATCTTCATATCTACTCGTCCTTAGTCGCCAAATTCTCCCCTTAATTCCTTTATTTGTGTGAACCCGCCCGAGTTTCTTCTATCACAACTCCAACTCTCCCTTTCGGGACAGATTCCAACCCGACACCCTTCTCCAAAAGGTGTCTCATCGCACGTGAACCAAGGATTAATCCTAGTCTTCAGATTCGACTAACTGGAGCTTTTATCCATGCTCCCCAGCCACGAGTAATCTCCTCTTCTGGAATAGTGAACAACTTGGGACAAAACCGATCTGAGTGCCCTAAGCAACCACATATGAAACAAAAAAGACTAAGTCTTTCATATTTAAAGGAAACAAAGAACTAGCCACCTTTAGGATTCTTTATTCAGCTTCCCACACTTCAACGGGAGGTCGAACGTCCATGGAAAACATTTAGTCGCATATAACCCTTATTACTTCCCACTATCGTTGGAATCATATTCAAGAAATTAAATTTGTTATAACTCTCAATTGTTTGCCCATTGATTTCTCGATATATATAACTGTGATCAGAATCAAAAAACTTGAACCTCATATGTCTATTGAATTCAATGGAATCAGATTAGGCCTCACTTGGTTGAACTAATAAGATCGACAAATGGTTGTCATACGTCCATGGTCCTCCCACAAGAACTCTTTTTAAATCTACCACATGAAAAAACTTAAAGATATACCTTTGGTTGTCTAGGTCAGAAATACATACTCCCTTCCCCGATCTCCACAAATTAGACTATCGATCCTGCATGAAATTAAAGTTGATGGAAACTGATCTAGAAACCTTCCTAACATACTAATATCTAAAGTCAGTCTCCATTCCTACATCTTCCACCCTCAAGAGAAGATTAAAATTCAGTTTCAGAAGAGACAAATCACCAAAGAAAGATCCATGATCAGATATGACAAAAGAACCAAGAAAAATCCACTAAAAATACAAAACTCTCAACCTAGGAGAGGACTGCTCTCAAACAAGGAGGACAGGAAATTGATATTATGCTTAAAAACTTGAAAGTGAAAACATATAAAATAATAAGATTTGGTAACTTAAGCAATATATAAATAAAATATATATAAGTGTTTCTTAAGAAAACATTATGGCGATTTCCAATACTAAAAATAAGTTTTTATATATTTAAAATATTTCCTAAATTTTGTCAAACGCACGCCTAGTATTTTTACAAAAATACTTTTTAGACCTAAAACACTTCCATAGTTAGGCTCATTGCTTGCAATAGCTTAATTAAACACTTATTTAATAAGATCTTATTGATATGAGCTTTGGCAAGGATAAGTACTTATTAAATAAGTTATTTATGTTTGGATTCATATTTTAAAAGCGTTTATGCATCATTTTAAGGTGTTTGAATGACACACACAAACACTTATAACAAATTAAATTACTAAAATATCATCATAAGCACTTATAAAATTGAAGTGTTTTGGATAAATACAATTGTCATAATTAAAAAACTAAAGAATTAAAGAACTAAAATTAATATTATATATATATATCATGAAACCATGATAAAAAAAATTAAAAATAAAGTAAAGATTCACCATATACTAAAAACATTTATCATTCACTTGTAATCTCTAGTATAAAAGATAACTAATTAATCATACTCTCATCTTCAATTTTGTTTCATATGCATCGAAGAGATTATAAAAACTAAAATATTCTATGTTTTTTTTTCTTCGTTAAAATCTTTAATTTGGATGTTTTCTATAAATTGGAACGTGATGTACCATATACTCATAGTTTTTTAAGGCGAAAGACGTACGATGGCGCAAAAGTCTCTTGAGGCCTTGAGGCGTAGGCTTTTTTAAGTGATGCGTACCCTACCTAATATAAATAAAAATTATATATCTTACCAAATATTGTCTATAGTTTTTATCTAATAATAAAATATAATAAAGGAAATGACATCAAACATAAACATCAAACATCATTAATGTTTCCCATCATCATAAACATTTTAAAACAAAATAATAAACACTATTGTTTTCCATCATCACAAAAATTCTAAATTCCAAAACAAAATAAACATTCAATGATTCGCATCAAATTTTTAAATAACGAAAATCATCCTTAATATCATTATTCTCATCAGCAATAGTTTTTTTTTATATGTCAAAATTTTTTTCATATTTTAAAATTTTTTTTTCCAAAAATTTTACCTATTTTTACATAAATTTTCGGAATTTGTTTTCTATTTTTTCATAACTTTTACATAATTTTTTCAAAAAATTTACTCATTTTTACATAATTTTTCCGAATTTATTTCATTATTTTTTAGAATTTTTTCCTTTTAATACAAATTTTAAAAAATTTTACCTTATTTACATAATTCTTTGAAAAGTTGTTTTCATTTTTTTCATTATTTTTAGAATACATTTTGTTATTAAATGACTAATTTTAGCTTCCATATAAGCTTTTTTGTGCTTTTTTTATATGCTTTCTCCATTAAGCTTATTGAAATAAGCTAAAAAGGCTTCTATGGGGTTAAGCTATTTTTATAAGCTCTCTAAACATCTATAATTTTATCAAAAGTACTTGGTGTGAAAAGATAAACTCAAATTAGTTATAAATAAGTTCTCCTTAAAAGCACCTTTATTGTCATTCCAAAATATTAGAATGAAAACAATATATAGATCTATTATTTGTATTATGGTATTGTAAAATATGATTATTTTTATATTAAAAATGGAAAATTATAATTTAAAACTTCAACTTTTCAATTACTTTTGTATTTAAATCCCAAATAAAAAAAGTTCTTTAAAATATATGAACTTCAATTTTAATAGCAATTTTAGCCTCAAATGTCCTAAACAAAAAATCTAAACTTCAGATCGTTGAGTTGGCTTCAACATGGCAAACCAAAATTGATTATACTTTAGTTGGTAAAATTACAATTTAAAAATATGAATTTGCACTTAAATCTTGACAACAAAAAGTTATATTTTAAATATATGAACTTTAATTTAATAACAGCTTCTAAAGATCGGATATCCTAAACTAGAATCAAACTCGAGAAAGCTAAGTCAAGGACCAACGTATACGTAACCAAATGACATAGTTTTGCTAACTATACGAAGATTCGCGATATTAGGACGTGGAAACGATGTCATTTCATGTTTAGTGGATGTTATGTGATTTCGATCTTCTCAATCCCAAAAGCCTAATTTCATGAGATGGCGCTTTTCTCTCACATTTATAAAGCTCATCACTAACCCCTTCCATTAAATCGACGCGATAATCCTGAAGAATCTCCCCTCACACATCTGCCTCGGCCTGAGGAGGACAACCCAAGCTTTCTCCCGATGGTCGAGACTTGTCGATAACCCGCGACACCAAATAAGTAGTGATTTCAGCCTTCTCAATCCCAAAGCTACCTACGTAGACGAGACTTTCTCTCACACTTATAAACTCATCACCAAACTCTTCCACAATCGATGTGGGATAACCCAACAAGGGATTAGGGTTTCTTCCTCCAAAATTGACGAACTCAATGACCACCTGTGTTTTCTCTTCTCTCTTTATGTCAATCTTGACGACAACCCCCATTTTTTCTCAATTTCTCTCTTGATTTTTCATGTTTTATGGTCTCTCTCATTCATCATCGCTTCATTATCAAACGGAAAATGTGAAAAGGTGGTTAGGGATTATCATGAATATCCGATAATCTACTATTATGGGAGACTTGCTCGATTGAGGATTTCATGAACGAATAGAAATAATGCTCGAACACGTTTTTTGAATCGTTCTCACGGGGTGCTTCATGATTTTAATTTTGCATGTTTAATGGATGTGATGTTTTGAGGCTGTAAGAGTTATGCTTCTGTTTTTCTTCTTGTTAATGGGTGAGAAATTAAAACTCTAAAAACTGTTGTTTTGTTTTCCCTTCTTTTCTCGATAACCAGTTGGAGGGTAGGTTCGTATTGCTTGTAATTTCAAGGTATAATTGGGTGTAACCAATTGGGTATTAGTTGTTCGGTTAGGATTCTTCTATTTGACTACTTGGAAAATATGTAAAAACTAAACCGAAATTCGTAAGTTTAAATGTGTACCAATCATGTGATTTTATCTAAACGCCCGTGATTAAAATTCTCAAGTGTTCTGACGTGGTCCGGTCTTTGTACAATCAGCAAAACGATGTCGTTGTGTCATGTTAGACGTCAGCTCAACAACCCCGAGGTTTGGATTCTGATTTCGGATAACTGAGGCTAGAGTTGCTATTAAAATTAAAGTTCTTGTTTTTTAAAAAGAACTTTTTTCTATGATGGTGAAAGTTCATGTTTTAAATTATACTTTCCTATTAAATTTAAAAGAAGCAAAATTAATTAAAACCTATATATTTATCAAGCATTAGCTCAACCTGGCTAAAGAACTAGGGGTCTCAACTGCCGCCCATACCGCTCCGAGAAATTAGGCCTTAGGCCTTCGAGCTCCAGCCCGTCCTTAGGCTTATTGACCGCTCAATGTACTGGCCTGCCTGCTTGTACTCAAGGCCCATTGCCAAGCCCACGAGCCCCCTCTTCTTCCCGCCGTCCTTCCCAAGAAGAGCATATTTAAGATCGAATTTACGCATTAGCAGACGTGCACGATCATGCTCGTGCTAGTTCGCACTAATGACTAATACGGTAACTTAAATTATCAAACAATAACGGATCCACGAGCACTCCCCATACTTAAAATAAATGATTAAAATATTTTGTTAAACGTATATCACATTTTTATTTTCTTATGGTTGAAAAGTACAAATGATTAACAAATAAGTAGTGCCACAACCTGGGCGGACATAAAAATTTCTTATTTTATAGTGATGTAAACTTTTCATATATTTCCAAACGTGAATTATATTCGGCGAATGAAATTTTTAATGAAGTATTTTATTTCAATCGCTTTTTTGTTACTTTATTTTTTATTTAACTGAATACAATTTAAATAAAAACCCAACTACCCGAGCGAGGGTTCAAGCTTGCGCCGGCCTCTCGACGGCTTTAGCTGCCTCGACGGGCTTCTTAAAGTGCCTCTCGACTCAAGCCATGCTCTAGGCAGCTTTGATCCTGCCAGCAGTACTTGCTCATGACCCAAGCCACTTCCATCTGGCCGAGCTGGGCCTAAAATCATTCACTACCAAATTTCTTTAAACTTTGCTTGTCGGTTTCGCCGCCTTCGTGCCACGGCCGGCCTGGTGTAATTCTGCAAATAAGGTTTTTTTGAGTCTTAGAACTTCCTAAAAGCATATTACTATATTGTTGTAATTCCAAGTTAATAGTTCTCAAAAAAAAAAAAAAAAATTTTATTGATGAATTTTTATAAAATGAGTTCAGAATAGATAAAAGTAATTTATTATTTTCAACTCTATTTTCTTCGTATTTTTCAGTATTTTCTTGTAACCAATCATCGCATAAAAAAATAAAAAATAAAACAAAATCAAGGTATAAAAACCAATACGTAACTCTATGCAAAACTCATCTGACCTAAAAGATTGTTAAGAAGAAGAAGAAACTATCATGAAAATAGAAAACTCAATTAGAAGGGTATAAACTACGTTGCGTATGAGAATAACTAATCAAAAAAGAATAAGAAAAAAAAGAAAAGTGGATGCCAGAAACGAAGAAAAATAAAAAAGAAAAGTGGATGCCAGAAACGAAGGTCTGAGATATTTAGAGTATGTAATATCAGATGGAGGAGAAGTATCTTCTTCTTCCCTTTCTTCTTCAACGGTTTTTACTGGTGTAAAGAGGAAATATTCCCTGCTTTTTTTTCTTTGTTTTTCTATATATTAAGTTACTATTTCTTAATGAGAGTGTTATTTCCTTTGATATTTTTTGGTTTCCAAACACTTTAATTACAATATAATAAACTGCTTCTATGTGATTCGAATTCACTTTTCACGCTATTGCCTTTTTAAACAATGAATATTTAAACATAAGCTGACTTCATGAAAGGATTTTAACAAATAAAGAGAGAAACCGACAAGGATTCACGGCTAACCCTTACCGCTCCCTTTGCAGTAAGGAAATAGAAGACCTTAATCAAATCTCTTGAACTTGCCCAATCGCTGATTAGTTTTGAAGGAAAATGCATGGGGATGCCCAAGTCCCAGGATTCCTCTCTTCTCCATTTCAAGAATGGTTGGAAGCAATCTCTCCAAAAATAGAAGGCCGGGGGTGGAGGAATGACCAAAATTTTGGTAATAAGGTTGTTTTAGTAGAAAGAAAAATCAGTTTAGTGCATGGCTATTGCAAGGATGTCCAATCGGTGTTTCGTATCCAAGATATAGCTCTTGGAAGCCATATGAGAGTCGCAACATTTAGCGTTGGGTGGAGACCGTCAGTTCTAGATGCTTCCAAGCTTAATACAAATGGGTGTTGGCGTGCTCGGAAACAATGTTGCTGGTGGAGGTAGGGTCCTAAGATCACCGTGGAGACTGGCAATGGGGTTTCCAATGTGAAACTTAGACACCGCTTTTATTGAAGAGGCTCGGAGTTATGGGCGTTAATTATTAGTCTGCCAAGCATGGGATAAAGGTTGTCGGTTTTATCAATAGAGGTGGACTCTCTCACAATTTACAACTGATTACTGCTGACACCCTGGGTGGAAACATGCTAATCTTTTATTTTATGAATACAGATTTGCTCAAGAAACCTTGGCATGTTGACATCCACCATGTGTATCGTGAATGTAATAGGGTGGCAGATTTTCTGGCTAAAAACACTCTAGGAAATACTAGCAAGAATATCATTCAATGGCAGCTGAGCTCTTAATGATATTTTGAGACAGGACATGACTAGATACAAGTGGTTAAGGAAAAGTCATTCTTGAGTTGTTTCTTTGAGGTGTCCCCCCTCCTCTTGTACCAAAAAAAAAAACATGAGCTTAATAATGGATATTTTGATATTTTAAATTTTGTTTTATAATAAAAAAATTATTTTCCTTTTACATCTATTTACTTTGAATATACATTGTAGTACTTTGTTCTATATTCCATCTAGATCTTGTATGAAATCCCACACTTACCATATTTGAGTCAAACCCTCAAGGGCCAATACAAAATTCTGAAATTGAAATGTTTTTAACTTATTTTATAATTTAAATACTTATAAAAATAATTATATATATATATATATATAATGTTTTATTTTTAATCATTCTCCATATTTATGTAATTATTTTTGAAAAATAATACTAAATACTCCATTTAGTCATCTTGTTTTTTTATTATATTTTAATAAGAAAGAAAACTAATTTTTAAAATAATCACAACAAATCTTTGATCCCTTATTTTATATATATGTTTTAATTTATTGCTTTTACATGATGAAAGAGACTTTTTTTTCTTAGTTAAAGCTTTTTATTTCTATTTTAATTTGTATAATATTAATTTTTAATTTTATAAAAAATTTGAATCCAAATAAATTTTGAAGTGAGAAAGGTGGACAGTGGAAACAAGGCACTTGTGGCATTATAAGAGGAAAAAGGAGGAATCTCATTGCTGGCACAGTGGAGCCAGCACATTATCATCATATGCGCTTAAGGGCCAACATCCCTCCTGCCTCCAAGAACCAAATTCCCCATTTAATGGCTAAAAAAAAAAGACTTTACTCACTTAACCTAAATTTACAGCTTCCTACCACATCATCTTTTTGGAAACAGATTTTTTCAATTCCACCCAAAAAAACCAAATCAATAGATGACTTCTTGTTTACTTCATATTTTTTTAAACTATTCTTGTGAACAGTGATTGAAAACACAAAGAACAAGCAAATTGTGTTATTTGGAAATTGTTCTTTTTAAAAGACTCTAGAAAATGTTCTTTTTTTAAAAGACTCTAGAAATTGTTCTTGTTATTTGGAAATTTAGTATTTTCTATGTTTTTCAAAACAAAGAAAAAAAATATTGAACCAAACATGCCTTCTTTTTCCTTGTTAGTTTTAAAATTGTAACCAAAACATACCCCTTAGTTGGCGATTGTTTATGTTTTTTTTTTGCTTTTTGTTGAAAGCAATTTGCTTTCAATTTTATTTTATTTTTTTACTTTTTTATGACTTATTGAAATTTTAAAAATTGTTGCTCAATAGAAAAAGCCAAATATTGGACTTTTCTGATTGTTTTTTTTCATTAAGAATAAACCAAATTTTTTAAACTCTTAAAACAAAAGTGTAAAAAATCATAATCTATGATTCAATTAAAACTTTTATGATTCTTTCTCATGCTAATCAAACAAAAGTACATGCATTTTTATTTTTTATTTTTTGAAAATTCACATAAAAATTAAAAGATTGATTTTTTTTTTTTCTTAATTAATGGATGGCAAGGAGGAGCCAGCACATCATATGCACAAAAGGGCCAACACCCCCATTTAATGGCTAAAAAAAGACTTTACCCACTTAACCTAGATTTATAGCTTCCTACCACATTATCTTTTTTGAACAGATTTTTTCACTCCACCTCCAAAAAACCAAATCCATAAAAGACTTTCCAATATTCTTTGCAAATATTTTTAAATTTTTCTTACAACATAAAAATATTTATTTTATTAATTATTTATTAATTTAAATGTTTACAAATCTATATCTATTTTTTGTGATAAAATTTTTATTAATTATAATATTTTTCTAATTAAATTGAATGTTTTTTTGTCTTTATGTTCTATTTTATACAAAATACTGTTATAATAGTTTTTATAGATACTCAGAAAAACGTTTCTTATTATAGAAGTGTTGTAGGAGAAAACATTTCCATTAAAAACATTTTAATTTGGCAAGAAATAGTGTCAAACAGCTCTTTAAGGCTAGAGCCATATGATGATCCCCTTCAAAGTGTTTTTAGAAAAAGTACTTTCCTTAAAAGCGATTTTAGAAAAATAACCTATAAAATGCTTCTCTAACAAACATTACAAATGATTTTACAATATTGAAAGGTTTTTAAAAAAATTTGAAATTGTTTATTAAATTCCTAATATATATATATATATATATATAGCAGTAGTTAGTATATATATATATATATATATATATATATATATATATATATATATATATATATATATATATATAATCTTCTTTAAGTTAAAAATAATTCCAACGGAACTGACCCAAATCATTAAGCCAAATATACATCTTGACATGATCATATTATTTTTTTGACAACATTTTTTTATTTTCTTTCTTAAAATAAATCCACAAAAGGACTCTGACACTGATAAATAGCTTCTTTTTTTTTTTGGGAATAGTTTTGAAAATAATTTTTTAGAACATTTATGTCATGTTAGAATATTTTTATTTTGAAATTCAAAAGTTTTTTGATTTTTTAATATCTTTCACACATATTTTTTATACCTAATATTTATTTTTAATCAATTTATTTGTTCATATTATTATTTATTAATCATAAGAAAATAAGTAAAAATAATTTTAAAAACTAGCCATGTTATATGAAAACACCTTACTTTGCTCTTAAGAATAGAAAATAAAGAATCCTTTTTTGGTTCTCGCTGTAAAATGTGTTTTAAAGTAAATATCTTTCAAATCTTTAGGTCTATTTTGAAAATAAATTAAAGAAATAGGAAAAATAATTAAAAATTATATATCATATATACAATTATATTTTAAAAGAAATTTAAAATATAGAAAATTAGTTTAAAATATTTCAATCTTTCTGAAAAGAGTATTCTATGAAATATTGAGAAATAATTAATTTTTCTGTACCCTATGACACTACCCATACGCTCAACTTGATAGCCAAATATATAAACAAAAAATATGGGCCCAATAATAGAGAATGCAAAAAAGGACTTCACTGATAAATATAAATTCTGGGTCACCATCTCATAATCAAACGAAATATTGGTTTGGATGTGTTTAAAAATATCATTCAAATTACCAATCTTCTTAAATTTTGGTTCTTTAAATTATTTTGAAACTGCAATTTCAAACCACTGTTACTAAATGTGTTAGAAAGGCATCATTTAAACAATAATTACTTTGGAAAGGGACCCAAAACATATTTTTTTCTCTAGTTTGAGATTTCCTTATTTAGTGGAATGATTATATATTTTCATCCATCAATATAAATGTAGTCCTAAATCATACACTTTAAGCTTAATGAATTATTGGCATGGTTTTGTTTGATCTTTGTGGTATTGTAATATCGTGAATACGAAGCTTAATTTTCATAATAAGAGGTTAATTCATCCACCATCGACACATGTGTATTAAATTCATGTGCTTTAATTTAACCAATTGGCTCAAATCCGAGCCTATGTAATACAATCATAAGAGATTATAGAGCTTGATGTGAAACCTAAAATTTCCGAATTTTACGGTACCAGAAATCTGGCTATTTCTTGGTGAAAAATCCGACAAATTTTTCTAGATCTCTGATGACTAAATCCGACTTCACCGTCGAATCATCTCGAAATCTACTAATGTGCTCTAATTTCGTCAATTCCGGCATAATCATAATTTCATCGCCACAAGATCGAGCGTCTGATGCCATAAAACGCTTGGCAGACACGCGACGCTGACAAAAGTCACCTACTACACGTGACTACGTGGGACACATGTCGCACGACTGCAGAGATAATCGAATGAATGGCCAAGAGATTGTACCGTTATCAAAATCAAGATAAAAGAACACACGCGAATTACGGTAAATGCACGATAATAAAACAGCGATGAACAAATAGTTTCATCTTCCCATTCGCCAAAAAAGTGAATGAGACGCCGCAGGTCATTTGCTATGATTTTGTATAATGCCCATTCTCCTAGATTTACAAATGCTCTGACCGTCTGGCTCAACTGAGCAAGAAGTAAAGTTGTTCTACACCCGCGAGGGCTACGCGTGACATCGATCAAAGTGAGCTGACAACCCAAGAGCAGAGGATCTTTTCCTACTATGATATTCTAACCAAGAGCCATGTTTGCATGTGGATATTCCGAGACTCTGATTTGGGGCCTGCAGAATTTGCCTCAAAACCTTTGAACCGAGTGGAGAAAATCCCAATCCCAGGACCGTGGAACGCTGCCAACCTGAGGGTTTCACTATTCATGTGAATAGTGACATGATTTTTGTGTGATTTTAAGATGTCGAAGGATTCAAAAATGAATTGTTATGCTTGTTAATTAAATTTACGTGAGCTAATTTGGTGTTATTGGTTGTGAATTTGCATAACATGATTTATGTGATTAATTATGTTGGATATATGCATAAAGAATATATTAGCAATGAATGTTTTGGGACACATCACAGATTCCATACGCACTCGTACACTTGTATTTATTGGGAGCTGAAATAAGATGACATGAAATCAAAGAAAAACTTAAAACGTCAGGAAAGGAATTTCGAATTAAGATTTTCCAAGAATTGCCTCGAGAGCCATCCACCGTATCACATCGGATGAGGACCTCGACCGGCTTCAGCCGCTATCCAAGAATTCGCCTGAGGGTAGTCTAATGTATACCACCAGATCTTAGCAGTTTTCGAGAACAAAAAAGCTTTGCTTTGAAAACTCGTGATTTTACTCGCATTTTGGCTTGTGCATACGTGAGGAGCCTGAGACTCAGATATGTGGACGCACGCAGAATATCTCGAAAGAGTGCCTACGAATCGCTTCTGATGTGATTGTTTGCCATGACACGCGCACTAGTTGGGAGTAACCCATGCGCAAATTATCACTACTCAGCTTTGCTCACCCCGTCGGCGGATCACTATTTGGCACAAGGAGACAGAGGACGACGCCTCACTAGAGGCCCTCGCTAAGAAAGCTCTACTGCGGCTTTGGCATTGTCATTTTAGGTTACATGTGGCTAGAAATTGTACATTTTAATATATGTTTGGTAAAGAGTAATTTATTAACCTCAACTATCAGATATAGTCGATGTATTTATGAGTATTAATGCAGGGCCCAAGGCCATTATTTTACTCGCATGTGACCTTGTGTGGTCATTGTAAATCGTTGGGACAAGTTTTGTACTTAGTAGAGCTCCCCGTATAAAAAGCCGAGACTGGCCGATTTTCTACGAGAAATGGTGCTTGCCACCGACATCCATGAGTATTCCACTCTGCCGATGGGCTGGCAACGGACCTCTGATTAGCTCACACACTGTCAGAGTCCGTCCTGACTCATATGGGGATTAGTTTGGGCGTGAGTATGGCTTAAAGGCACCTTCTGTGTATGCAAGGACCCGATGAAGACATCTCATAGTCTGAGAAAAAAAAATAGATCAATTCATCCAAAGTAACTCACTTCCATTATTATTCTAATAAAGTTGGTTTTCTCCTAAATAATTAATACTTAAACATAAAAGAGTAAAGGGATAAAGTGCATAAATGCTCATGATGTTTGGCCATATATATGTTTAACTTGGTCCTTAAACATTTTTCGAGTCTATTGCTACCCCTAAAGTTTATTTCTGTTCTCAAATATGCCCTCAAGTAGCTAACGGTTAACAAATGGACAAACGACTTCTTAACAACAACAAGAAACTGATTTTCCCGACTAATCTATCTTTGGGATAAATATTTGGCTACAACATTTTTGACGTGATAGTAATTGAGGAAAGATGTGTTGGCAAAAGTCTCTGGCGAAATTTTTCATGTGCTAATAAAAAAAATTTAGTGACTAACTATCCAATGGATTTTCAGGATTTCAAACCCGTGTCCGTTAACAACCCGTAGAATACATGTAGCCATTGAGTGTCTCATTACCATAAGAGGAGTGTCTCTCTATCCAAGACTCAAATATAAGAGTAAATGGCCACGTCGGGCCCATACATCCAAACTCACCAAAATATAACCAATTATATTACAATAATTTCAAGAAAGACATCTCCTATACAAACATGTATCAATCAAAATGTTTCATACATGTTTTACAAAAATATATAATCAAAGCCACATGCTCCGCTTTCCTCAAAAAAGCGGCCCTAATGAGCGTCATCTCCTAAATACTCCATTTACCCGAATGATCCCACAACCAAGGAAGAATACCCAAGAGGTTGAATTTCTTACGAGGCTACTTCCACCTAAAATGCACATGCAATAAAGACATCACAACATCCCCATCTCCATACAATTTACGATTCATACATGGAATGATTTATATCATGCACAATGTCACGCCCATCCTCTCGAGTCACTACTGAACTCCCTCACACATGCCTATGCCAAGTGTGACAATCGTCACTAGTAGTACCAATGACACCCATTTACCGATCCTTTGCTGGTTCACCAACACCCAATGCAATTTGCCAATGGGTAACCAATCCCGAGTCAATCCCGACCCACTCAACTTGTGTCTAAGTGATAAATATGACCGTGGTGTTTCTTTCTGGGGCAATGTAATCCTTCTGGGCCACACCGCTGGCCCTTACATCCATACGTAAATTTTGGCTCATGCCACGTCTCTTACACCCATGTTCCGTGCTTTTCACTCAGGATTAATCTGCCCCCTCTGCCTTCGTTTCCACACACATTAATTATTTTTCATTTTATGATTTAAACTTATGAGTCTTTATCGACATTCCAAAGACAAATCAACCCACATTCACCAAGAGTGGTGAACAACCTTATCAAAACCCACACCCGACTCGACGCAATGTCACTGTGCATACGGGGGTGCAATGATGTCAATTCATATATCCAATTCCAATGGCTTACAAACAATTATATTTCATATAATTCAGACAATCATGTTAACACATCAATTAGCATGCATTAACATATCATTTTTCATACACATTTCAAGCCATCCAATTCAAATAATAACATGCAAAGCCAGAAAACACACTGACGACTTCATCCAACCATCAATCCAAACTTTTTTACCACCCTAGACAGTGTGTGGGTCCATGACAACCAACCCTCATTTGAAGATTCGGCTCCATTTCTCGAACTCAATCTGCTACTGGCTTCCTACCTCACAACACCCAGTAAACCATTTTCAGCTTTCGCTTAGACAAAAAATATCAAAGCAGGCTAAGACCCCTACCTCCCTGAAAGGCCATCGAAACTCCAATAACACTGCACCACGCCGAGCTCTCATGAAGAGGATCAACTTCGCTTCTCGGGTCTTCACTGTGACTCACTTTGGACTATCACTCTGAGGTACCAGCAGGCCGCAGAGCCCCTCTCTCTAGAATTTGTCCTCTCTTCCTCTCTTCTTTCTCTCCCTATTTTCCCCTCTCTTTTCCCGCATCCAATCTGTTAGGTCGTTTCTGTCAGCATAACTGTCCCCTCACTTGCCACTTGTCACATTCCCATTAGTCTTCGATTTCACCTTATCCTCTTATCCATTTAATTTGGATTTCCACCCAATCAAGAGAAGCCATATGTACACGGGTCCCACCTGAAAGCTTATGGTCTGACTAAATTTCTCTACTGACATGTGTCTCATCTTAAGTCACTCAAATGCGCTGTCACTGCATCACTTTCATGCTTCGAAAACGCGAAATTCACCATATCAAAATTCAATGAAATTATTTAAAGAACTGTGATTTCACTTGTATTTATTTCAATCAGAGGCCCGTTTCGCTCATCCGTTCAGAAAATTCTAAATTCTCGACCGAAATTGGCCATTTTCAAAAAATTAATCATGGCTTCATGATGAACCTTCGCTATTAGCAATGAATTTCATTAGTCAGAAAATAAAAATAATAAAAATTTAATAAATCGTTTAGAGAATCGAACTCATGACATCATGTATGGAAAGAAACAGTGCTACAACTAGGCTAGTTATATTAATTATTTGTAATATGTATGTATATATATATATATATATATATATATATATATATATATATATATATATATATATATATATATATATATATATATATATATATATATATATATATATATTGTATTGATTAGTTGTTAATTATTTGCAATTTATGTAATTATTAAATATAAATAATTATAAATTTATGAATAATCTAAAATAAAATATATATAATGCATTCATCATAGTTTTTTTTACAGTGCTTGGCGGACGTTGTACAAATATTAATGAAAATAAATTCATATAAATTGATTAACTTTAAATATATGTATTTTATATAATTATTAAATATAAATTTATAAACAAATTTATAAATATTTTAAAATAAAATATATTTATACATCTATTATAATTTTTTATATTTCATTAAATTTACTCATATTAAATAAATTTCTATATATTTACTTTTAAATATTGAATATTATTATTGATCATAAAAAATTGTATCACACATATATAAAATTTTTTTTAAATTAAATAACTTAAAAATTTTTCTACTAATTTTTCTATAATTTAACTATAATTCTTATCTATATTTTCATGATATTAATTTGCAAATTTAAACAAGTGTGTCAATAAAAATACTTTCCCGACGAATATTTTTTATGTTGTACTATAGGAAAAAAGTTATACATGTTTATAGACAATTTAATTTGCAACAAAACAATTGTGTCGATACACTTCCAGGATCATTGAAGCTCTGTCACAAACAAATGTGGCAACTTTGTTGATGTGTCGTGAGGGTTGTTTCATTCAATTAGTTTTCTCAAAAGAGAACTAAAATCAAATGCCTTTCTCACACCTGATTAGCGTTATTTTCGCACTCTTGGTTATAAACAACAATCGACAAATCCCTTCACCTTTACGAATGCAAGATGCCACCTTGCCCAAATCATTCGAGATGTGGGGAAATTTTACTAACTTTTCTTTCTTAGGGTTTTTTTTCGATCTCCAAATTAGGTATTTGGGGTTACATAGAATTAGGGAATTTGGGTTATCAAGCGTTCAAACGTGTGTTAGTTACGATCACTAAATTTGCCATGCTCGCGCACGCCGTATTGTTAGAGGGTTGTCTCGTTTTTATATGTTAACTACGTTGATGGAAAATGCATATTTGAGCTTACTGGCAAATGTTGCGATAATAGTGCACTCAAAAAAAAAGCTTAATAACAAATTGTATTAAATAATCAAACATCAAAGGCATTTACAACTTATACCAAAGAGTAAATTGTGATACGAATTTTCTCAAGTAATAGTTGAAATTGCATGTATGATATTTATCAACAAATTGTTTGAACAATTAGAACTTATTTGATAATGATCCTATTAACTGTTTCCATTTTTTTTCAATAATTGAAAACAACTCTTTTAAAAAAAATTGAAAGTATTGAAAAACTTAAAAATGTTGTTTTTTTATTAAAATCAATGTCAAACATATTCTTATATATTGAATGGAAACAATACTTCACAAATATCATGAAAAAAGTATGTCTCATCCTAAACCTTGAGGTTGGACTCAAATGATTATAAAAAGGTGAATGGAAAACAAAAAGTTGTAGACTAAAATTCTTATAGGAATATAATATTATAATTTAATATGCAGAGTGAATAAATATAAAAAAAAAAAGAAAAAGTATAGCTCATCCACGTCCACGTGGATGCTTGTTGTATACATAATAGGTCTAGTTAGTTAGATCACTCTCTCATCGAATAGTATGAAGTTGATTCATTAAATGCGGTAATTGCAAATAAAAATTGGCTTAGGAGGCAAGACATGGTTAAAGATGCTTTGTAAAGAATTGTAGTCATCTAGGCAAGTTTCATCCTCAAGATTTCTCCAGGATTTTTCAACATAAAATTTATAGAAGGCTGAAGCAAAAAAGTCTCAAAGGAAAGAAGTTGAGCTTGAAAATGTTGATAACATAAATACGAATCATGATAGTTGTCAAACTTTCTTTTTTTTCCTTTCTTCTTTCCCATTGGACTCAGAGAATTATTTTTTCATTTCTGCACCATACAAATAAACGTATCCTGCAGGATATTTCCCTGGCAAGTGATAAATAGTAAGAAGGATTTTTATTGATTCTAAAGAATATAATAAGGTACTAGTGGATTACTTTTCATTTAATTTTGTCTTCTACTGTTAAATCCTAAAGAATTATTCCTTGATTTGCTTTCCATGCATGTACAGCTGTAAGATAGGGTGTAGGCTCATGATGTATGTTGTCTTCTCGAATAGACTGCATGCAGGGTCTATTAAATGTGCTTGTTGATATGAAATGGCGACAAAGGGTGAAAGGTACTTGGTCCTCACCCATATCATGGTGACCCTTTAATATTTTTCATCAAATTAATTTCATTTATTTGTTTTTATTTTGTTCATTTGTTTCAATTTTTTGGGCGGTCAAGGAAAATTCAGGTGGTTGATTTTGTGGGACTTGCCTATACTTTCCTCAACAATGAGTTTGGTAATTGTTTCGATAATATTATTGATTCAAACTAACAATATATTTATATAAACACACATACCAAATTACTAAAACTCATAGATAATTAAATAACAAGATCAGTTAATAATATAACGAATCGACTAAAAACCTATAAATTCCGATAATATTATGGTTAATAAATACCTACGATGATTTGTTATCTTTGTCTCATATCTTATTTACAACACCATAATCCGATTTGCTATCTTTGTCATGACGACACACACAAATAAAAATAATTTAACAAGATAAATGAAAAATAACACATCATAATAAGCAGTGACACAAAATTAAACGTCATAACAAGACGACGAAATCACGAAAAACAAAATAAAACCAGATATATAGCTTAATAATCCTTTATTAAGAATATATCGATAAGAAAGGTATAGATTTATTTTTGTGTTTCAGCACGATACAAAAATCACTTCTCATCATAAGAAAGAATAAGAATTATAAAGCAGAAAAGCCACAGTAAATGGCGCTGTGATTTCTTTGCTTCAATAAATTTCCAAGATAAATGTGATTTAATTTGTATGTAGAGCGGACGATATTAACCCAATTTGGTTTTTGATCCTCCAATCTCATATATAGATTGCATTGGTGATTATATACTTATCTTATTTACATATAAACTTTTCTTAATTGTTTTAAGGGTTCCTTTGAATGCCTGAGAACCTTTTAGATTTAGAACAAATAACATAATTAATATTTGTGGATTGTTACAGCATTTTCTTTATTAGAATATATATATATATATATATATATATATATATATATATATATATATATATATATATTAAAAATGCATGCTTCATAAAAATACTACCAAATCAAATATTATTCTTCAAGTAATTATTTACCAACTACAGAAAATAATAAAATTTCCCTTTCCAATATATTATTTAAAAAAATCAAGTGGGGTTGTCGTTTTCTTTGATTAGACAAAAACATATTGAAGATATTATGTCAAGATGTGTATAAGTGATTTAGAAATTGAGATCGATTGGGCAGGTGTAGGCTACAAAAGCTGGAATAGGAAGAGAATTAAGAAAGATGAGAGAGAGAGAGAGAGAGGGGAGAACCCCACAAAGTAAGAGACGTAAATTATCTCCCCGTGCTTACGAATTTGACAACTTCTAAATAGAGATGGCCTGGGAACTCATACATCCAAATAATATATACAATCTAATGCACATACTCTAGCAAGAGATCTACTATCCCCTTGTTCTCGTAGAAGTTTCCCACCCTTACCAATCAAATTACACTTTTAAAAAAACCTATCAATGCAATATAATTTGAGTTAGGGTAATTGTTTTCTTGAAAATATTATTCAAATTACTCATAACCCAACTAAGCACTATTTGTCGTGCACATTATCTGTCCTAAAACAAGTTTTAAATTTTATCGTATTTGGATTTAAGATGCTTAAGATTGACATAAGTAGTATACATGGTAAATTTTTTAAAATTACATGAAAACAAAGTTCACAAAATAATGAAATTTCATGAGGATCATGCAAAATGCTGATAAAACGCAGATGTAGATGTGCATTCAAATCCCTTTTGTTGAAAAATTCAAATGTCCGTCCTCAATTATTCAAACTTTCATTTCTTTTACTTTCTTGAAGCTACATTTTTAATTAAATAAATAAATAAATAGGTAGCTAAAGATGAGTGAGCAAAGTTTCTCACTCAATTTATAATTATAAGTTACTGAAAATTCAAAAATTTTATGAAAATGTGAAAGAGTAAACAGGATACATGAATCAAGTAAATTTTCCAAAGAAAAAAAAGTGTATTAAAATCATCTCAAATAGAGTGTTTTAATAATAAAGAATATTAGAGTATATTTAGGATTCCTTATTTACTATTAGAGTATATTTAGGACTCCTTTCTTTTACCTTTATGCTTACTATTTTGTCTTTGTATTGGTATATCTATATTTCAACACTTTTAATAATAATCAAGTCTATTTCTATACACAGATTTGGGAAATAAGCAAGTCTAATAAAGAAAAAAAAAAACCCTAGTCATTACCGCCATTGCCACCCCTACTATCGCCGCTAGAGTACGATCCGCCTTCTCGCTAAATTCTTATCCTTCTCAATGGTCGACAAATCATCTTCCACCATTGTCATCGTGCCTTCTCTTCCGCCGCCTCTAACTCGATTGTTCATCATAGTGCTCAGACATCGCTAAAACTCATAGCCATAAATTATTCTGCGTGGCTGCTCCAATTCACATTTATTTTATTTTGGTATGATTTACTTGGCTTCATCGACGGCCAGCCATGTCCTCCGACGATGACAACTCAAGCCACGATGCCCTCCCCAAATCTAGATCATATTCTCTGGCTTCGACAAGACCAATTTCTTCTCAATGCAATTATTGGGTCTGTATCGACCACCCTAGTGCAGTTCATGTCTACCTCCACCACATCTCATGCTACGTGGACCACTCTCGCGAAGACGTATGCCTCTCATTCGCGGGGATTGATCATGGTCCATCGCTTGTAATCTTGTTAGCCTCAAAAGAAGGTAATCTAATTATTAATAACTATATGCAAGATGTCAAACACAACATCAATTTCGCTTTTGCGAATATTCTTAACTTAGATGAACTCTCTATTCGTGTTCGAACTAATCTCGTCTGGTCCTACTGGAATCTTATCCCCATGCCCTACAAGTTCAGTGAAACTTCGGCCACGCTTGAGGAATCCTGCTTGAGCACCTACTTAATTAGGAGGCCCAACCGCAACTCTCGCTTCCTTCAAAGACCGCCTCGCTCCACTACGCCACCACTCATTACTTGGTTCTGCCTTTTCATCACATCGTTTGGCCGAACAACTGCGGGTGGACGAAACCATAACCGATCCAATAGCCTAGACCCGACTCGACACCCCGCACATCGAGCAACTCCACCGCCGCAATACTCAAAGTGGGCTCAACCCGCCTTTGAATGATCTTTACCTCGCACAAGCCCAAAGATTTCAGGCATCCAACTCCATCGACCTAGCTATGTATAGTCGCGAACTCCTGGCCGTTATCAACAACTTGTGGTGTAACCGAACTCGCCGGCTAGCAATTGTTATCCACTCCCAAGACTCGTGATCTCCCTCCCGCCCCTCGTCCCAGCCCGCGGTCTCGACCTCTTCACTACCCCTTATGCCCACACTGTCGTCCATTACTCTGCTCCTGGTCATCATCTGGATTGGGTCGTTGGACTGTGCACCTCACCATGTGACCACGTATCTGGCCGCCTCGCTTTTCATAAGCCATACAACCCCTTATTACGTTATTATTGGTGATGACCTCGAAGTTTATCTATCGCTTATATTGGCTCCTTCTCCCTTACCTCTCTTCCTATTCCATTATTATTTAACAATGTGTTACTTGTGCTTGCCATGTCTAAAAACCTCATCTCGGTTTCTACCCTTTGTGCCGATAACCCTGTTAATTTCCTCTTTTTCGACTCTTTCTTTTAGGTGTGGATCATCACACGGGGGTCACTTTGTCTGGTAGCGTAGAGATGGTGTCTATTAATGGTCAAGTCCGTCCCGATTTAGTCTTTTTGCTTTGCTTTGTCCTGCCTCACTCGATTCGCATTCCATGTGACATAGTAGTCTTTGGTCATCCGGGTTTTCGCTCATTTTTGCAAATTTCTTAGTGTTTTAAGTATTTCTTCGAAGAACATTTATACTTTTTTCAGAATTTTTACAATATTAATAAAAGTCACACACCCACAAACCAAGCATTACACTTTCTTCCCTCTTGTCATTTTCTCCGATGTTTGGACCTCAATCAAGCTTTCTCTTCTCCGATGGTTTTCACTACCACGTTTATTTTTGTCGACTCATTACACAAAGTAATATCTGATTCTGACCATACGCCGTAAGCTCCGACAAGTTCATTAAACCTTTGTCGCTTTCAAGCACCTTGTTGAAAACTATTTCACCTCCACCATTAAAACACTTTACATAAATAATGGGGGCGAATTTTTAGCACTTCGGTCCTTCCTTACGACCCATGGTATCACCTATCTCACTACACCTCATCACACTCCTAAACATAATGGGTACTTCCGAACACCAAGACGTATTAATATCAAGCCAAACTAGTCTCTCGCTCTCCCCGCATCACCACCCTTTTAACCTTTTGGTCGTATGCCTTTGCTACGGCTGTCTATTTAATTAATCGAATGCCTAAAGTTGGTCTTTCTCTTGGTTCCTCGTTTGAAAAGTTATTTAACCGAGCTCTTGACCCTTCCAAACTCTATGTCTCACTGCTTATGCTTTCCCCGGTCAGATCCCTATTCTTCCAACAAACTCCGATCCTAAATCCACCCTTGTGTCTTTTCGACACTCACCAAAGTGCCTTTCTCCGCTTTGACCCTACTCAATAAAAACATTTGTGTCCCGCCATGTCAAGTTTGTGGAAAACGATTCTTGTTCAAGGTCTCCATCCACTCTACCACACCTGCATTAGACACAGAATTTGCACTCCCCGGCTGTCGCTCACCTCAGAACTATCCCCACCCCTACCCAGATCGACCCGCTCAACCCGTCGCATTCCCTACCATCACCTCCCATCCTCCCGCGCCACATTGCTTGTTCTCACCCAAATCTCCCATCCATACCGGGCCTCTAATCTCTCGAACTGTCAGGTTCTTCACCTTCACCCTCCCAACCTAATCACTCGCTTTACCCCATCCCCCGACTCGCCCACCCATAGCCGGACACTGGGTCCCGCCCTTCCCACCCTCTCCCTCTTCCCTACTAAAACGTCTTCTCATGCAAACTCATGCTAAAAATGCCATCATCAAACCTAACCCAAAATATGGCTTCACCACCATGATTTCTCCTTTCACTGAACCATGCACTGTTGCCTAAGCCCTTCAAGACCCCAAGCGGGTTACGATGATGCAAGAAGAATATGATGCTCTCATTCGAAACGTACTTATGCTCTAGTTCCTTGAGCCCAAGACAGAATATGGTGGGCAACAAATGAGTGTTTCAAGATTAAACAAAATCTCGACGCCTATCGCATGGTGTAAAGCTCTCCGTCATGGAGTGGTTTTCACCAACTGGGCATCGACTTCACGACTTTTATTCCTGTGATAAATCCTATCGCCATTCATACTATGCTTAGCATTGCCCTCAACCGTAAGTGGGGCACTCGCTAACTTGATGTAAATAATGCCTTTCTCAATAGGCATCTTTCCGAGGAGGTCTATATGGCGCAGCCGTAGAGCATGCGCAACGTCGATTATCCACATCATGTATGTCGGTTACAAAAGGCTATTTATGGGCTTAAACAAGCTCCCTGCTTCTTAGTACTAGGAGCCCGTACTCTCTTGCTCTCTCAACTCATCCCGCACTGCCTCTCTTTGTTTACTTCGCAGTGAATGCATCAATGCACTTCTTCGCTTTTCTACTTCCCGGGTCTATGTTGATGATTTACTATTAAGAAGTAGTGACCACCGTTGTTACTATTATTCGACAACTGGCTTCTAAATTCCTCCACCAAGGATCCTCGATACTATCTTACTCTTTGTGGAGTCGAGGTTTCGCTTACTTCCCGCCTTCGACTATCTCTGCAACAAAAGTATGTCATGGACTTAAGCAAACATAACATACTCTACCCAAACCCGTCTCACACCACTTGCCATAGTGTACTTCTCTCGAATGCCAATGATGGTACTATCGCTCGCTTCTCAATGCCAATTATCTAACGCCGTGGTTGGTAGCTTCCAACATTCGATGGATTGGTCAGATATTTCCTTTGCCGTGAATAAACTCTCCAATTTATGCATGCGCCATTCGAACACCATTGGGAGCGGTCAACGTTTAAATTCATTATCTTAGTGGAACAAGACCCTCGTATTCAAGCCAGAACACCTCAAACCTTTACATGGTTTCTAATGCGACTAGGTCAGTAACCCGTATGATCGCACTCCACCCGGTGCTTTCTTTTCATTTTCTCTCGTGCTAATCCAATATCATGAATTTCTATAAAGCAATGCAATCAAGGCTCGCTCTTCCACCGGTATCGTGCATCATGCCATCATACTAACTCGACCAGAATGGTGAAATCATCAAGTTTTGGAACTTCTTGTTCCAAACGCCCTCGCCTCACTGCTTCTCAACAACCTTGATGCCACCTATCTTTCCAATAATCCGTATTTCACTCGCATGAAACATCTACATGATTGATTATCACTTCTTTGTTCAGAATCTGCTCAATGCTCAACTACGTGTCGCTTCATGTTCTATTGGTGACCAAATTCTTTACAGCACTTATCAAATCTCTATCTCGGCCTCGCCTATTTTCCTTATGTAACAAGATTGATTTTATTTCTGACACACAATCTTGAGGGGGCTTATTAGAGTATATTTAGGATTCCCTTATTTACTATTAGAGTATATTTAGGATTCCTTTTTTTTACCTTATGCTTTTACTATTTTGTCCTTGTATTGGTATATTTATACCTCAACACTTTTAATAATAATCAAGTCTCTTTCATAATAAAGAATACTTCATATTAATTGTTTTATAGGAAAAAGAATAAGAAATTCATGCAAGTGACTTGAAGTGCTTTTGAATTTGATAACCATAATTCCTCTCTAGGCGTAATTAAAAATGATGGTAATAATAATCTTGTTGCCTTCATTGTCATATTCTTCTTTCATCCTCTAAAATCAAAAGTCTCATGGAATCAAGTGATGAAGAAGGAGAGTTTGCACTTTTCAATATAATGCCTTGTATCACGAGAGTATGATCACTAAAGATTAGAATGTGAAGCATGAAAACCTTGAATATGAGAAAATTATTTGAAATAAAAATAAATTTTACAAATCGTAGAAAATTGATGTACATGGTACAAAGAGCTTATAATTGAAAGAATTGAATTTCTTGAATTTCCAATATCACCATAATGTGATTGAATATTAAAGTTAGACAGAAAAAAATTTGTGGGACAAAGAATGAAACTTTTTGCCTTACTTTAAGATTTTAAATTAGAAGATCAAGAAAGAAATTCTACAAGAATAAAAAGAGGCTTAAGTTAGTCAAGAAAATATAAAAGTCTCACAAACAAAAAGAGACAGGAAACTCAAAGGAAACATGTCTCTTGCAGAATTATACTTGAAGCAAAGCCATTAAGGCAATACTTGTAATAAATTTAGGATATAGCTAACTAGTACTACTTTAACATATAGATTTTGAAAATACAATGTCATGTGTTGGCTAATGACTACGCTGCTGCTTGTTTTTTTACTTAACGTCAATACAACTTTTAAGCATCGTCGAATAGCACTTAATAGCATTAAGTATTAAGTCATTTGTTTTAACATTAGATAATAAGTAAGGATGACAATGAGCTGATTATCTTGCCCCCATTCCACCCATCTGCATTAGGACGAGTTTGGTTTAACCGTGAATCGTGTTTTTAAGCAGGCCAGCTTTATTTTCAAATATACGAATTTATCAGTCAAAGTGATAGTTACTCCCGCCTATACTCGATTATATCTTTTTAAAATATTTTATTATTATTTTATTTTACAATTTAATATAAATAATAATAATAATAATTAGAATGTTTTTTTAATAAATACTATTTATAAAATTATAATATTTTATTTTTTATGAAAATATATTAATTTTAATATAATAAATAAAAGGTAACATAAAAACAAAAATAAAAACAAAAATCAACAAATCCATGGTTCGAATTTTCCTATCCCCACCTGTACTCGCTTAATTTTTAAAACGGCATAAGGGCCAGAATCGAAAAAAATAAACGAGCCAGCTCTTAATGGGGCTCACTATGTCCCAAACCCTCCCGTTGTGATCCATAGTAGTGAGTGTTGCTAGTCTCTTTCATTAAGGTAACAAGAAGTTTTTTCTTTATTTTTGTGAAATGAATTTTTCTAACAGAAAAGCCAAATATTTTCTTACTTTTTCTTATTCAATCCTTTAAAAATTTCAAGAATAACACAAATTTAAAAACAAACAGCTTAATGCTAAAAACTATTCAACTTTTAGTTAGCATTAAGTCAAAAAACAAACGCCACCTAAGTTTATGTACTTCAAAAAAAGATTTTGTATATTAAGATAGTCTCAATCATATTTTTGGCCTAAGTAAGGAAAGAGTGCACTTGCCTTGTTACTAAAGTAATATTATTGAGTAAGAAAAGAAGACCTCATTGGTGTTTCAAGTTTCTTATCAAAATCTCTTGGGATTTCATCTTCTTGAAAATTTTTGGAAAATTTCTTCTTCTAGTTTGCTCGTTTACACTTTTCGGAAAGTTTCTTCTTCTAGTTTGCACATTTTTAGCCTAGGTAATTTATTAATGGTTTTATTCTATGTAAGCAATATCATTTAGAGTAGTTGAATTATTAGACTTTATTTTTTTTAAAACTAATTATTAGACTTTATTTTTTTTTAAACTAATTATTAGACTTTCTTATTAGCTAGGATTTTTTTAGTCTAGATATAGGACTCGGGGATAGCTTTAGAGCCTCAGATCTCATATTCAGGGAACCGATGTATTAATTCTCTAGATTATGTTTTTTTTATTTCAAGATCAATTTTATATATCTTCTAGATTTTAGGTCTTCGAGTTGAGGGAGGAAAGTACTTTTGGGATTTCTAAGATCTAGATCTAGGTACTCTAAATGATCATTTTCCTTTTTCTTTTTTTTTTTTTAGAAATTTATGAAATTCATACAACCAATTTTATTTTTGAATATATAAAATTATTTTCCATTTAAAGGGACAAAATAGAAGCGGATGATAAAATTTGAATTTGGGTGAATATAAAGACTATATGTTTACCTCCTTTATCTAGCTAGTTTCATCATTGTAGAAATTTATATCAATTGGAATATCAATCTCCTATACCATGTATGTAGAATGTTATCACCTATTTAGAAACTATTCTTGAAAGTTAAAAGTGTTCTAAAATTAATAGAAATTATTTTTTAATCTAGGAAATATTCTAAACTTTTAATAGAAAATAGCTTAAGTTTCTATTTTAGACAAATTCAAGAAGGTTGTTTTTCTACTGTGTTTTGAACAATACCAACCAGTATATTGGTAGAAGAGAATGTTTAAAAACTCTTTCATATTTAGGTGTTCAAAACTATCTTTTGAAATGAAAATTCTCCCAAACAGGCCCTTAGAAGCCACCATGAAATTAAACCCTAGAGAATTCTAACAAATTCCCCTCAATAACACTTAAATATTAATTGATAGCATTCTAAAAAGCCATTTTCATGGAGAAGAGCATTCCATTACGTCTTCCCTCCACAGGTTGAGAAGATAAAGAAAAAGTAGTACGAGAGAAATGGCTTGGGACCTAAGGGATGATGTGGTAATTAGGTGGCCCAAGGTAACTCTTAAATCGAAAAACAAGAATATAAAATAATTAATTAAGAAAATAAAGACTCTAAAGAAAAACACAAATTTATATGAAAACAGAAAAAAAAAAAAACCACTGAAAGAGAGGAAGAATCCATTATTTCCAAAACCTAGTATAAGATTAGAATATAGTGGCTAAGCCCCCTCAAAACCCTAAAATACATACCTATTTACAGGGATAAGATGCAGACAGTCACTTCGAGGTTTTCACAGAGGTCCACTCAGTTCTTCAGCTTTTTGTCACAACATACCTCGATGTTTTACTAGAATGTACCATCAATGCCCCTCCCGTTAAAAAAAGTCACACCAGGTTGGAAACTTTGATGTGTGTGGGGTGTTAAGTGGGCATTTGCCCTTATGTGTTGACATATTCTAACGATTCCGAGGGTACGCAGGAGTTATAAGTGAGAACATTAAATGAGCATTCTAACAAAAAATGTTTTGGGGCAAAGCGTAGGCATAAGTGCAAAAAACCTCTAAGACATTTGTGCACCTCAGGTGCAACAACATGGAGTCCAATCGAGTCAATATAGATCAAAGCTTGAGTTCGAGTCGATTAAAAAACTCAAAACTCGAACTCGACTTGAACTTGATCAAGCTTTTTTTTTTTCTAGATGTTCGAAACTCGACTCGAAAAATAGTCGAGCTACTCGAACTTGACTCAACAAAGCTCGAATCAATTAAAAAATTAATAAATAATTATATTCGAACTCTACTCGACTCGATTAATAAAATAGTAAAGCTCAATTAAGCTTGCGAGTAGCTTGAATAAGATATTGTAATACTTGAACTCGACTTGACAAGCTACTCGAGCTTGAGTTCGATTCGATTAATTCCGAGTTGAATTTGAGTACTCTATGAATCTGGTTCGAGTAGCTTAAGAGTAGCTTGACTTGTTTACACCCCTAATGCTATTTATAGGTATATCAAAAGTGAGTAGTTCTATACTGTGGGTACAGGATTAGTGATGGGCTATAAGATTGGGTCTATTAGCCACATTCCTTCACTACTACTGCAAATCCCAAAAAAATCGATAATATCACACCACGAAAATTTTCAGGTGGGTCGAACAAAATTCAAATCATCCAATTCTTACAGGAACAGATCATACGTAATATGGGAAAAGAAATGACAAATCCTTTGAACATATTATACGTAATATGGGAAAAGAATTGACAAACCCTGATTAGAGGGTAAACTGGGTATGGGATCTGTGACTTGTCATGCATGTTGTATTAAGCAACCAGGAAGATGGAGGAGGACACTGTTAGCTATGAAGGCAATTCAATGGATCTGGAATGCCTGGGCGTCACAAACAACAAGAGACTTTGATTGATTATATAACCAAATGCATATGCCTCTTGGTGAAGAAAAAAAGGTGAAGATTATATATGGGCGTATGGAGAGAGGACACCACCACCCATGGTGCCCTCAGCTAAAAACAAATGAAGGGGACTTCTGAATCTGTTACCATAAATGAACTGAAGAATAGAAATGGCGAGCAGGACATCACATGGGGGGGTCACCTTCTACTTACGTCACAACCTTAATACAGTACAACAAAAAATAAAAACTCTAATAAATAATTTACAGGTAGAGAGAGATAGAGAAAGAGAGGTGAAAAGTTTTTCAACCAGTGATGGAAATCAGAAACAAATCTTGAAAGTATGAAAGCTAGCCAACTCCAAATCCAAAAAGTAAACAAACATGAGAGGTCCTTTCGTTATGGTTTTTGGTTTTTGGTTTTTGGTTTTCGGTTTTTGGGGTTTTCTCCTCCACATTGATAATAAAGGCTTGAGTGCAACTTAGCCAAGGTCTTATGCAATTCTAATAGTGACTTTCCAAGTTCCTCTCTCATTATCTCTCCCACCCTTTTTCCCATACTGCCATACTTGAGCAAAAAATGGACGGTTGACGGAGTCCGAAGGAGAACATCTAATCCCCCTTTTTTTAATATCTCTCCTTGTTCTTCTTTTCTCCTCCTCCTCCTCCTCATCGTCCTTCTTCTTCTTCTTCAAAGCAAATTGCATAAAAAGAGAGAGATGGTAGATCTCTATAGAGAATATATCTTAGTGTGAGTTGGATGGTCTATTTTGTGTCCATAAATACCCATCTGACAGAACATACCATTTCCATTTTCTGCAACTCTCCCGTTCAGAACTACACCGAAGAATAGTGTGAATTAATCAGAGGAAGAGAAAAGAAAAGGAAAAAAAAAGAAAAAGAAAAAAAAGGAGATTTATTGTTGTTTTACCCTTGTTTATCCACTCTCCAAAATTTTACACAGGTTAGTGGAGCAAAAACCCGAAAGATACACTATAATTTTGTTTTGCTCTTTTGGGTGTATTGAATTCTCTTTGTTTTCGTTTCATGTTCCAATTCAGTTAAATGTAACAAAATTTGCTTATTGAAGTATCAATTTGGTTTAGCTGATTTCAGCTTTCAACCACGGAGTTTCCGAATCAAGCCCCGGAGGGGTCTTCCCAAAGAAAAATGGGAAGAGGGAAGATCGAAATTAAGCGGATCGAGAACACCACTAATCGACAAGTCACCTTCTGTAAGCGCCGCAACGGCTTGCTCAAAAAGGCCTATGAATTGTCGGTCTTATGTGATGCAGAAGTTTCTCTCATCGTCTTCTCCAGCCGTGGCCGCCTCTATGAATATGCCAATAACAGGTTTATTTCCTTAGTTTCTTTCCCCCGTCTTTCATCCCCAAGATTCTCTAATTTGTTTTCCCTAATTATATGTCCAGATTTCGGGTTTCTTACTATAGATTTTGATGGTATTCTTGTTATGAAGTTGAGATTGACACCTCCAAAACGAGGATTCACTTCTCTTTCTTTCTTCTTGTTTATTTTACCTTTATGAGCTTTATTTATAATATCTCCTCTTTCATGTTATATGCCTCTTCCCCGGTACGATAGATGTACAGATCTATGGTTATGGTGATAGACAGAAATAGTAGTTTGATATTCATGTTTATGAAATCTACAGCTTCCTTGTTTATTCAGTGTTTGTTGTCTCTCCAGTTTTGTTAGCCATTTTTTACCCAATTTCTATTTCTCTCTCTTTCCTGTCTTCCCTCTCCCTTCTTCATGTCATCATTATCAGTCTTGAGCAAACAAAAGCTGTCGCTTTCTCATTAGTCCATGTCTTTCATCTCTTGACCCTTCCTTAACAACAGCGTACATCTCACTCCATCAATTGCAGACTAATTTCATTAGGGTTTTCAAACATCAGATGGTGAGGCTGAAAACCCATCGCAAACCCCCATTTTTTTACTTTTCAGCTCAGAAAAGAAGCTAGATTAGGGTTCTCTTTTCTTTTTTAATTTTTATCTATTATTACACTACTACCAAATTAATATTTATTTAAATGAAATGAGAAAGGTAAGTCTAGGTTATTAGAAGAGCGTATCGGTATATGTGTATGATATCTTTTGTAAAGAATCTTTGGTCACCTCATGATTTTTCAGTTCCTGAGAAAGACAAGGTGTAATGGACTTCTTGACCGGGGGTTGGCTCTTTTCTTTCCGATTAAACTACATAAAAATAAATTTTTATCTCAAATTGTGAAACCCACCATTGTGATTTGTGAGTTTTTCACTTCACCCCTTTCACTTTGACTCTCTGAAGCTAAAAACAGCATTCCCCACTTCCCCAAACATGGAATCTGAGGCAATTGGCATCATCTCCTCACCCATGGCTTTACTGGGCATGGCCATTCCATTGATATCTTTCCTGAACAAAAACTTAGCATTTTCTTTCTCACAAAAAAACTTAGCTTTCGTTTCATTCATATGCTGAGTTTCTTTAATACCAAAGATTTATGGGCATGTCAAGTTTTTTGGGTGTTTGTACCTGCAACTTCAACGATGATATAAGGTGGGTTCAGAAGAGAGAGGGAGTAAGAGAGAGAAAGAGAGAGAGAGAGAGAGGTGGCACAAGTAGGGGGAACCAATAGGGGAAGTGCTAACTTTTTAGCTGTTTCTGTACATGGGGAAGAGAGCTTACACAGAACATGGCTGCTCTCTGCTCTCTGCTCTCGCTCTCTGCTCTGCCCTATTTTTCCCATCAGATCAAACATCATCCACGTTTCTTCTTTTTCTTCTTAAATTATTAAACGTTGAAAAACCAAACAACAACCTGGTAAACGGTGGCTTCCTTAGGTTAATAACCCAAGTGTAATGAAAATGTCACACGCGTCATTCTCTTATAGGCTGCTCCACTTCATCCAATCATATCTTAGGATCTTGTGCCAGCGTGGCAGAGAGAGCCAATCAGTATTTCGACAAAATTAAGGTACAAGGCCAGCCCTTCCCCATAGGCCCATACCCCCACAGTAATAATTATTAAAAGTATTGGATTGTGTTTCTTCACTGTTTGTGCTCCCCACAAATGTTATATTATATTAATATTATATTGAGGAATATTATAAGTTGATCTCTTACGTGACTAATATTAATTCACTACCTACCCTTAGCTTGTATATATCTACTATATATATGTATATCATTGAATATGTAACTTCAACCTAACTAAATAGTTTTCCTTTTTATATATTCTATTTGATCTGGAAAAGATAATAATATAATAATATAAAAGAAAAATAATAAAATGAATTTAGAGTTTGGTGTAAGTTACATGTATATAAGGCTTTGGATATATGGCTATCCTTTGCTGGGATTTTTGATATTAAATTATTATCTTTGAAAATAACTTAATTAATTTGAAGCTCAAGTGGCTGCAATGGGAAGGGCATCGCAGGTTGTATATATCTGTAAGGTTTGGGTAATCTTGATGAGGATAAAATTTTAATGCATGTTGTGATATATTGCCAAAATATCTTAGGTTTTAATTTGATGAACATATTATTCATCACTAACTTGACATAATTTTTTTAAGTTCCATTTAACTTAATATATTTGATATTCACAAAAGAAATGAAGTAGTTCTTTGTGTTTTTCATTGCATGAGATGCTCTCTGAATATTGTCTCTCTCTCTTTCTCTCTCTTAAAATGCTAGAAATATAGTAAGGAAAATCATATTATCATGTTTAGTTTTGTCATGAAAATTACAAAGAAATTAAAATATAATTAAGATTATTAAGAAATTTGTATTTTTAAATTATTTCATATTTATATAGAAGAATCTGAATAAGTGAAATGAAAGTTTGAAGTAATATATGAAATTAATTTTATCAACTTCAAATCTAATTTTTTATTTGCCTCTTTTCTTCATTTAATTTTTCTATGCTTTCTTTACTCGCATTTTTCTTTCAAACTTTATGGGGATTCAAACATAACTTTAATATATTTTCCCCCGAGCCCTATATTAAGAACATTGAGTGCATCTTCTATGCAACTTGATTACCAATATTTATATGAATTAAGTGCAGGTTCCAGCTAATCTTGTTTGTTGCATCTTCAGTCTAATATCATTTTCAATGATACATGCACAATAATACCTCAAAATATGTGGTAAATATTTATTCTTTTGCTGTTACTGTGAATTTACCAAGAAAAGTAATTCTGATTCATCAATACTTGGTAGGAATATAATTCAACAAGAAGGCAACAAAACAACTCCAGACATTTAATTTCCAAAGATGTGTCTATGTGGAACTTAAAATCATACCAAGACCTTGAACATAATACAATCCTCTAATCAGCCAGGTTGAAACATAAAGATATGATTTTTGGTGAAGAGAAGCATATATGACAATGCTCAAGAATAAGATTGATGAGAATGGACTTTTAAATTTTCAAGAATAGGATAGAAGTTAAGAATCTCTAGAGGCTACTTCCTAATCTAGTTTAGTATCTTGTAGATTTCTTTTGAATTCTTATCCCATTTAGAATGTGTGCTTTAATGCTATAGAAATAAGTAGATTAAGAGTTTGTTTGACAACTGTAGTGATTGAGAGAGCTTATCCATAGCTTATTTGAGAAATATCTTATCATATAAGTATTTTTGAGGGGAAAATTGTAGATGTTTCAAGAAATATAAAAATAAATTTTTATGACTCCCCCACCCCACCCCACTCCCACCCTCTCGCCTATTTTGCTTATTTCAATAAGCTTCATGGGAGAAGTTTATTAAAAAAAGTCAAAACAACTTATAATTTTAAAACCAAAATCAAGCAACAAAAAATGTCCTTCCGAAAAATAATAAAAAATAGGAAACAACTTTTTTGAAAAAAATTATGTAAAATAGGTAACATTTTTGAAAATTTATATAAAAATATAGGAAAAAATTTGAAAAATAATGAACCAATTCTGAAAATTATGTAAAAATGGGTAAAATTTTTTAAAAAAATATGAAAAATATAAAACAACTTCCTCGAAAATTTATCTAAAATAGGGAATTTTTGAAAATAATTATTCAAAAAATATGAAAAAATTATGACATATAATTAAAAATAGAAAAATCTATTGATGATGATTTTCTTTATTTGCACTGACGCAGATCGAAAGGTTTATTTTGTTTTGAAACTTAGAATTTTTTTGTGATTTATAAAGCACTAATGGTGTTTGTTATTTTTGCTTGTTATTTTGTTTTGAAAATGTTTGTAATGATATGAAACACTAGTGATGTTTGATTTTTATGTTTGATGTCTTTTTCTCTATTGTATTTTATTATTAGATAAAAAATATAGACAATATTTAGTGAAATATATAATTTTTATTTATATTAGATAGGGTGCGCATCACTTAAAAAAGTTTGTGCCTCAAGTGTGCCTTCCACCTCAAAGCCTCAAGAGGATTTTACGCCTCCGTACGTCTTGTGCCTTAAATAACTTAATACATGATACATCACGTTCCAATTTATAGAAATCATCCAAATTAAAAATTTTAATGAAGAAAAAAGCATTGAATATTTTAGTTTTTATAATCTCTTTGATGCATATGAAACAAAATTGAAGTGGAGAGTATGGTTCATTAGTTATTTTTATAATTAGAGATTACAGTGAATGATAAATGTTTTCAGATAATAAAGGAATCTTTACTTTATTTTAATATTTTATCATGGTTTCATATATATATATATATATATATATATATATATATTGTTCTTTAGTTTCTTTAGTTTTTTTAATTTTTTAAATATTATGACAAATGCTTATTTATCCAAACACTTCAATTTTATAGCACTTATACTTATTTTCGTAATTTCGCCTATTATAAGTGCTTGAGTAGTAATGCATCAAAACACTTTAAAATGATACATAATCTCTTTTTAAAATATGTATCCAAATACAAATAACTTATTGAATAAAGTACTTATGATATAAGCTTTCATCTAATAAGCTCTTATAAAATAAGTGCTTAATTAAGCTGTTTATGCCTCATTCTATTCGAAGTGTTTCTAGTAAAAGTATTTTCTTTATAAGTTTTTGTCCGAGAATTATTTATAACATGTTTTTTCAGAAAACATTACAATTGATTTTTTTTTTTCTGATTTTTAAAAGTATTTTTTAGATTTTGTCAAATGCCTAACACTTTTAAAGCTAAAATCATTCCCTAATATATATATATATATATATATATGTATGTATGTGGTTTTGTATGTATTTTCATGCATTTAGCTTCAACCTGATAGTTCATGTAAAATTTGTCTGATTTGTATAATGCAAACTATAATGGAAAAAGAAACAGATACAAGGATATAAAAATAAAAAAGAAAGGCTGATACAAGATTCTTGGCAAACTTAAGTGGCTTTTGCTAATAAGACTTAGTTGAAGTGGTTAAGAGCTTATGCTATGACATAAGGAGGACACGGGTCCAGAGCTCGAGTCTTAGTGGAGACAAATTCATTAGAATACTATGATGTAATGCAAAGTAAATAGATGGCAAAAAAATGGCTTTAAAACGAATGGATATGAAAGTAATAACGTATTAATATACAAGAAACCTTTTTCCTTTTCTAAGACAGAGTAACGTATATACAGCTAGAAACATGAATGCACATGAAATCAGTCCATCTCTCAACAAACAAAGTTTACATAGCTAGACAAAGCTCTATAGCTACTTTAACTTGAAAAAGTAGTGACTTTCATTAGATTGAATCCCTGTTCTTCATATGTTTTTTTTTCTTTAGGTTAGCTTTGATTCTCGGAAAGTATATATTATGAGACGAGTTAGTTCAATCATGTGTTTTTTTTACCAATGAAAAGAAAATATTATAAAAGAACCAAGTGGTTCCAAGGAATACACTGCACGTGTACAAGAGGGAACCGGAAGGAGACAAACAAAAACAGCAGCAAGCAAAAAGCTACAGAAAAACAACCTGCCCAAAACAGACCCAAGAACCCTACTTATTCCCCCAACCACGCCAAAAATCCAAAAAGACCCACGTTATCAACACTACACAATTCTTGGCCCAAGTCTACATGTTGCTCGTGGATTAGTTCAGTCTTGTGTTTGTTCTCCAATGATAATCACTTTGAGTCCTCTAAGGTCATTGAACGATTTACCCCGATTGATAATGTCAAGGTCCCATAAGATTAGTCCAGATATATGCTAATGTGCCAAAATGCTTCAAGTGATTAAAGAGTTGATATGCACGTCTCGTCATCATAAGGCTGAGTTGTATTACATGAATCTCATTCCAAAAAGACTTATCCTACGTACCTCTGTTTATAAGTTAAAAATGTCCATTTTATTAAGTAAAAATGTAGCATGTTATGGAAGGTTATGATAATAAGCACAACACATTTTTACTGATTGACTGACATGAATTATTCTCTGAAATGATCCAATGAAGTTAAATTTTGTTGTGTTTTTTGCAGCGTGAGAGCAACAATTGAAAGGTACAAAAAAGTGTGTTCAGATTCTTCCAATACGGGATCTGTTTCTGAAGCTAATGCTCAGGTAAAATTTTAACTGCTTACTTGTCTGAATGAAAACTCAGCATTCCTCCTCAAATATGGAAAATATTCCATTAGTTGAAATCACATAGCTAGACAGTTTTTAATTCTGTTGCTAAGAAGAATTTTCCTTAGGCTATGTTCGATTACCAGAAAATTTGAGGAAAAATGTAAGGAAAATAAAATAGAGATGAAAAATATAAGGAAAGAAAGAATGAAAGAAAATAAAGATTCTAATTATACATAAAGTAAATCCGGCGCCTTGCAGGCAAATGCAGCCCCATAATGCAACAACATTTCATTGATTGGAATCCATTATTTTGTTCAGTTGTGTTAGTATATTAGAAAACGTTTAAATAAAGTTATGAATGAAAAATTCATTCCACTTCATGAAGGAAAATAGAAATAAAACATTTCTCACGGAATGGAAATTAAAATCTTCTCATGTTGAAATTCGGATGTTTTTCTCATACATGTGCTTCCCATCCCTATTCTTGTTGTAGGTCACGTCAATCCGTGGCGTCCTTGCATCATCAATATATCAATTCTAATAAATAGGGCTTGCTATAAAAAATAAAAAAGCAAAGGAAAATAAAAAATAAAGTCAAATATGACATTATTTATATTTGCTATATCAAAACCTATTTTATTAATTTGAACTTATCAATATGAAGATTATAAAGTTTTAAATTATGTAATTTTTTAAGCAATTTTATTTATATATGATTTTCTTTACTAGTTTTCTTTAAATCATTTTCCTCAACTTGTTCTCTTTTTCTTAGTACTTTTCATGAATCAAACACAATCCTAGCTAAAAGGAAAAGGGGAAAAAAATAGTTGTAAGATATCTTGGATTCTCTTGGTTCCTTTACCCTAGACAGTACAAAAACCATATAAAATATCACCAACATACCTAACTATAGTGTCAAGATCTTATATTATATGTCCTATGATTTTATTTTATATTTGATGGGATTTAAATCCATCCATGCATGTACAAGTTTTTGATGGATGAAAATATTCTGTTAGAAAGCTGTACTGAGGGCCAAGGTGAATGAAAATTATAATTCAGAGTTAGCCCTAATTTATTCTCTCTTTGTATATGTCATAATAAACTAGATATCTTGTCCAAGATCCAACCATTTGCTCTCCTATATATTATGTTGTCTGAGCTTTTGGACAATGTCTAACAATTGCTTTATTCTTCCTTTTATACACTTCAATTCATCACTCTTAACATTTGAACAAAATAATTCATAGGAGTATTGTTTTCTTTCTTAAACTATGCTTCCACACCCACAGCTTGGAAATCATAAGAGGTGTTTCCTAGCTTTAACTTAATCTTGAGAATATCATTTTTCTGATAGTAGCTCTAACTGGATTAAGAACAGTTTTACAGGGTTAAGTACGTCCGAAGCTCTTAGTTGCAGCATCCCTGTGATTACTTGATGCACCATGTACATTATCTTCATATATATACTATATATCTTTCATGTAGTTTCAAACTGATCATACCAAATTAAGTGTGAGGTTTGATGAGCTAGACAGTTACCAGATCTAAAGACTAATACAGCCTGTCCCTCAAATTTATCTTGGTCAAATGCAATTTTTAGAACTGGTTGTTGCATATAAGAGTCACAACAACGCTGTGATTTGGTTGGTCTTGTAGCAAATGCATGCATTTGAAACTAAGGAAAGCAGTACTAAAAATCAATAGAATTTGGATCTGATTAGCTGTAGAGGAAATAGAGATCTTAAGGGAAGAAGGAAAACATCATGACAACCATTACTTAGGACTCTAAATGGGCATCTAACCAACATATTTCCCCTGGTGCATTTCCTTCATTTCTTTGTCTGAGAAATTCAACAGACTTGTTCATAATTAGGTAACCTTGATAATTAATTTGTTCATAATTAGGTACCCATGATAATGGCTGTTAAATGACCAACTTTCCTAAAAACTCAAGTTTATAGGATTTGAGTTTAATATGAATATCAAGCCTTTTACACCCTCCCTTACGTGCAACCCCGTGGAGAGTCAAACAAATCAAATAGATTCCTCCATAGACTTTCAAATCAATAACGTAGTAAATAAATCAGAAAGAAAGGTCAATTGTGTAAGTTCTGATATCATGTTAAATGACCAACTCTCCTAAAAGCTCAAACTTGTAAGATTTAGGTTTAATATTAATTCTATGCCTTTAACAAAACCAGGGCTTATATGATTTTCTAGCTTTGTCATATACTAGGCCTTATGTAGTTTATGTAAGCTTTTCCCATGATCAGAAAATTGCCTGATCTAATTTTAATGGTTAGACTCGACTGCAGTTTTCCACATTTAATTTTCAAATTTCTTCACATAGTTTTTGTATAGCCTTTGACCTTATGATATTTTGAAGTTGAATTATGAGCAAGGTTTAAAATATCCGATATATCGGATATAGATAAGGGTCGAAACGATATCGGTCATCGATAATCGGTTAAACGAAAAATCGAGAAAAAATCAGTAATATCGATGATGTATCATTGATATATCAGTATCGGACCCATATATCATCGATATATCATCGAACCGATATATCATGGAAAACATCGGGTATATGGCACATGCGCGTGTTAGTTAAATTTTTGGTAAAATATCGGTGATATATTGGGATATATCGAATATATATCCAAACGCTAGATGGAAATTTGACTTGATCCAATGGTAATCCCAACGGTTTAAAGAATATCTAATGGTAAGATTTGCACCAAAATTAAATCCAACAGCTATAATTAAATTACAAAGATTTTTGACCATCCAACGGTTATTTTGACAAAAAAAAAATCAATAAATACCTCTAAAATCATTCCATTTGATCACAAATTCTCTTTACCCATATTCAATCTTCATTTCACTTAAATTTTTTTTTCTTTGTGCTAGTTTATATAATACTTTCATATTTTAAATTAGTTAATTTAGTAATAATATATTAATAAATTAACATTTTATGTTAGTTAATATTTTGAAATCTGTTATGTATTAGTTAATACTAGTATGCATATTATAAATTTATAGCATGATATAAAGTCATATTTTAAATTAGTTTAATGAGTAATAATATATTAATAAATATATTTTCATATTAATAATATATTATAAATATTTGAAATGAGTACGTGTATTTGTTCCTAATTTCTTTTATCCTACGAGTAAGCAGTATACAAGTCAAGATATTTCATAAGTATTTATACGCTCGATTCTATAATTAATATTATTTAAAACACCATATCTTGAGATGGTGTATCGTTTTTACCAAGACGTGATCTCCATCAAATGTGTTAATCGGAGCCACACGATCTTCATTCGATTTTAAGTTCACGTAAATATAATTTAAAATGTATATATTGATTATTAATGTCATTTTTACACTTTGTGTTATTTCCATTTAATTTGAAAGATTTTTTACAGCACTTTATATATCGATATTTATATAATAATATTTATTAATATCCATAAAATCCAAGATCCATATAAACATATTTTACAAGTCATTCAAAAGTCGATGCTGGGTGTTTCAGGTCAGTAATTGGGAAAACAGAGTCCCTACTGTCCTAAAATAGAAGCACCTTAGATTTCAGAGGCCCCATTCAACAAGGACTTGATTCGTCCAAACATCACATGGCAGTAGCAGGTCATGTGGCTCACATCATCGTCATCATATATAGGTAGTTAGGTACAAGTATATAATTAATTGTGAGTTTTAGACCAAAATATAGTTTTTGGGGCAAAAAAAAAAAAAAAAAAAGGAATTTAGTTTTTCAGCTAAACTAATACCAAAACTAGTGTTTTTGGCAAATACCGTAATTCTTGATAGTGTTTTTTTCTTTAAAAGTTTAAATACCGTAATCACGAATCGTGGGATTAATTGATTCAACTGGCCATTATCTCTTGATAACTACATTCGATTTTTAAATTTTTTTAATTACAATGCCTTGGATAGTAGTATTTGAAAGATTTTATTCGTCTCACGTCTTTCTTCTTTCTGCTCTCTCCTCATATTTCGTAATTATTACAAGATAATCGGTTACCGCTGCTTAACAACGACATTTTACAATTTTAATTCTAATTACTGCTTTCTATGATAACGGTATTACCTAATATTCTGAACATTAATTCTAATTTTGAAACTAATTTTATATTTTTTCAACAAAGTATTTCTCACGTATAAACTCATTAATCATAAGGCATTTCAGATGCAAGATAGCCTGGAGTAGAGAGATATAGATAGGATAGGACTACTACTACTAGCCAGCTAGCTAGTTACACTGATCAGGACCCCAGCTTTATTGCGCCTTAAGATCGTAGACCAGCCTGACCATAGATCTATCAGCCCTCTACCTCATTCCTACACCACTTTTGATCAAAGATCAGCCTCATCATAAACCATGCACCCTGATTTACAATCAGTCTGCAGTTGAGTTGATCTATTGAGCTTCCTTTCTATATATGTTATTGGTAAAATGCCCTTGGGGCCTTTTCCAATAAGTTCGCATAGCTAGGGGCCTTTTTTGGCTACCTTTGGCAAGATTTGAATTAAGAGGATATTTTTTTTTTATAAAAAATATGGTGCTTCATTTCCCTACCCTTTCAATAATGCTATTATTAATTTTCTCTTGACTCCCAAGTGCTGATCAACTGCCAAAAACATCTATTCCTCATAAAGCATTCCATTTGTTGTAGAAATTTCAGAATTAAATTGATCGATAGTTAACCCTCTCAATGTATTATCAAAAGGGAAATCCTGTGAGCCACCTGTTGATTTGAGAATATTACAAAGAAAGCATAAAAATGTAAAATATAATATTCAATAAGATTTTATAGAGAATAATTGTGTTTCATGTATGATAGTATTTTTAAATAATACCTTAATATCTTGTTAAAATAATTTACATTGTTTCACAGAAGAAAATAGACTATTAAGTAGCACTCTACATTTTTATTACACACATACCTAGATATTATCATACCCGAAACATAATTATTTTCTGTGAAATCATATGGAACCATGTATTTTTGCATTATTCATGCTTTCTTTACAATTATTCCAAAATTAGTGGACTGAAACAAGTTTCTATTATCAAAATGTTGTTCCTACTCATCCTGGATGGTTATAGGGATTCTAGCACTTAAGGAGTTTATGCAATCATAGAGATGAGCCAAGATAATTTATGAAGTAGGAGCTAGGACAACTGTGTTTTGTTAGACACTTCCTGATCACAAAATCATAATCCATTAATGCATGCTTTTGTATATAGTGGTAGCCAAAATTTGCCAGATGCAGTCTTACCCAACCTTATTTTCCTAGCCATCTCCAGTATGAAAAAAAAGAGAAAAAGGTTCAAACAAATGAAGTATCACCTTCTTTCCATAACTACATCTGTAGTTTTGATTAACAATCTTTTTGTTGAACCTTCCTTCTTTACTGTATTCCTTTCTGGTCTTCCATAAGAATATACATACTGAAAACTGTGTTACATGTGTGCTTGGTGAATAATTTGAAATCCTGTCAACTCAATTGGTGAAAACCAACTAGAAAATCATGGTTTTCCACCATTTTGATGACAATTCAAATGATCTCTTATTGTTAAACATGAAAAAGCTCATAGAAGTATATGGATAAAAACATAACTGGCATGGACATGGCTGCAGAGTCGATCATAAAATGTGTTGAATGCTTTTGTATTCAGTACAAAACTCTTTTGAAGAACACTTTCAAAACAATATAAATAGGTATTGAAAACTATTGGCCCACTCTGGATCAGCTCACACACTTATCAGCCAAGAAAACCCAAACAAGAGATAAGTGCATGAGTCCTCACAAAGAAAACAAAATAAAAGGACTTCGCCATATGATGATTTCCTAAGACTCGTATGTTAATTGGAATAGCGCAATACTCTAACATTATTACTACTGTACATCAACCTCAGTTTTACCAGCAAGAAGCCTCCAAACTGAGGCGTCAAATCAGGGACATACAGAACTTGAACAGGTGAAGTTCATGAGATGATATATCTGGGCTCTTGTAAGATAATTCTGGAACTGGAAATTTTAATTTGAAGAAAATTGTTATGTATTTCCAGGCATATTCTGGGTGAGGCTCTAGCCTGAACTTTAAGGAGCTCAAGAATCTGGAGACTAGGTTGGAGAAAGGTATCAGCAGAATTAGATCCAAAAAGGTGCATTTTATATGTTTCCTTCTTGACTTTTTTTCTCTGGTCTGTCTTTTCATCAATTTTGTGCTATTTTTCCCGTGAACTAACATGCTCTTATTCTTCCAGAATGAATTGCTGTTTGCTGAAATTGAATATATGCAAAAGAGGGTAAATGATGCTTATCACTTCATTTGTTTATTATATTTATTTCTGAGTAGTATATGCATGTCAACACACACCCAGCAGCAGCAGTCTTCAAATTAGAGCTGTTCTTGTCTATACTAATCAAGTCATAATCCCTATCTCTAACATTTTAACTGAACAAAGTAACTTGGCTTTGATACCAATTATAGGAACCTTAAGAACTCACCTATTTTAACATTGGTATGTTACACCACTATTCTTAAAACTCTCATGGTTTTTGTTTCTGACTCTACTCTAAAAAGTCTTATTCCAATGAAGATCTTAGTTCATACTTATTATGTCATGAACCTCTATTTAACTATGTGTCGCCTTTGTAATGATCATTTACACTGGTGCCCAAAGAGGGGTCGCACAATCCATCTTCGTTGTAAGAATATGTCCACTAGGCAGTATATGTCCAAAGTTTGCTCTTTAACTTTGGTGAATTGGAGCTATGGCAGGATTCAAATAATGCTTCCAATTTATACTAACCAAAAGAAGTTAATTCATATGATTCTATAGTTTCGTTTGGGAACACGTGTGAAAAGTATTAGGGGAAAGAAAATATTAAAGAAAATA